>JAADWT010000767.1:0-14771 GCA_023336285.1 Pythium grandisporangium
CAGAATCGGATGGAACGGATGAACTGGGCGTCGCCGTGGGCGGGTCCTGCGGGTACTGTGGGCGACCAACCCACGGAGGGTACGTCTCTGGTTCCTTGGAAGCCGAACCATCCGAGCCGGAATCAGATGGAACGGATGAACTGGGCGTCGGTGTTGGCGTCGGCGTCGTCGACGGTGGGTTCTGTGGGCGTTGCATCCATGGCGGATATGTGGTTGGCTCGTCCGAGTCCGAGCCGGTCGACGCAGACAAGGTGGGGGACGGTGTCGTCGTGTGTTGCGGATGGTACGGCTCTGGTCCCTGTCTAATCGACGCATCGGATCCCAGTGTGCTGGGTGTGCTTGCCGCGGGGGTCACCTCAGGTTCAGATGGAAGGACGAGGTGCCCCACGTATGGTGGCTCTGTGATGGCGTCGTTCGACTGGGGAGAAGAGCTCATGGAACCCGTGGATGAAGCCGACGCGGTGGGCATGCCGCAGTTCATGGCCAGAACGGCCAGCGCGGCAGCGACTGTGAGCTTGTATGTAGACTTGACCATTGTACCTGTATAATGGAGATTGGGGTGGTGGTGGTGGTGGTAGTGGTAGTGGTAGTGGCTGTGGTGGCAGTGTGTTGAATAGATCGATGCTGGTGAAGCACGAGAAATTGAGAAGTAAATCAACTATGAATAGGACCAGACGTCTCGATCGTTTGGAGGGAGGGCGTTTAACTGTTCCTCTCCAAGGCACGAAGGGGTGCGGCTCTTGAGTAGAATCCACGGGGGCACAGCACATTGCTAGGTGGAAAAGATTCATCCTTCTGAGATGACACTGGATTTGATCCGAAGTGCGGCGCGCGTCCATTCGTGATCTTGACGTGACAGACTTTGGTGGCTCCGTTATATTTAGTAAAATCATCCGTTGGGGAGGTCCAGTCAACGTAGCAGTTCAAGCACTTGCTGCCAGCTCAAGTATCCTACGGTCAGGTCATTCCGCGGATTGGGATAAAGCGGGCACAATCCACGTGGCTCCTGGATTGTATTGCCCGCAGGTGGATAGATACTTTACCGTAATACCGGTATTCTCCCGGTACAGTACTTTCGTATACCGGTTTTTGCGCAGCTGTTTCTCGGCCGCCCAACGCCCATGGCGGAGCTGTTGCTCCTCATAAAGAGCAGCGAATGAAGAGTGAGCGTCTGATTTGAGGGACGCCACTCCATTGCAACCCCGCGCACCGGCCGGGGCAATCGCCATCCATCGCGCGGCGGCAGCGCAGCCTCACGCCACTCGCCACACGTCACCACCGCCATGAGCACCACCGCCGCCTCCTCCAGCACGGAAGAGGACGCTCGCTCGCCTGCTTCGCCATCGTCATTGCCCCCGGCTCCTCCGCGCGGCAGCTCGAGGCCTCCTGCCACCAGCCAGCGTGGCATGAGCTCGCCGCCCCCGCAGTGGGCGCATGTGGGCTACCACCGCACGACCATCCCACCAGAGGCCACGTTTGACGAGGCGAATGGACAGATCCGACGTGACCTGCTGCGTATGATCGTGCAGTACCTGCAGCAGGAAGGGTTCACGATGTCAAGCGCCACGATCCAGGACGAGGCCAATGTCAAACTATTGGAGAAACAGCACGACAAGGATGCGCTGCGCCGCGTAACCAAGGCCATCCAGGATGGCGACTGGGACCTCGTGGCCAAGCTATTGCACAAGCATTTGAAGAAGTTTCACGCGCAGCAAGGGTTCCTCTACGCTGTCTGCAAGCAGGAATACCTCGAACTCATTGACCGGCAGGAATACCAAAAGGCATTTACGTTTTTAACCACGCACCTCAAGCCACTGGAAAAAGTTGCCACGATGACCAACCGCAACGAGTTTAAGGAGCTGTGCTACCTGCTGACGTGCAAGTCCGTGGGGGAAGCCGAGGCCTTCCGGGACTGGGAGGGCGTGGCCAAATCACGCGAGGCCCTCGTGGAGCAGCTGCGCGCCACGTTTGAGTTGGATGAGCTCATCACGACGGGCACGACGCCGGCAAGCAATGGCACCATCAGCCTCGCGAATGGTGGTGCCATGGCCGCCGCCGTGGGGGGCGGGGCGGGTGGTAGCAGTAGCGCCAGCAGCACGAGCAGTAATGGCGGTGAGTCCCTGGCGAACGGCAACGGGAGCGGCAACAACAATGGCAGCAACGGCAATGGCAATGGTAATGATACTGGCAGTGACGAGGCTCGTCCGCTTGAGTTCATGCCGGAGAACCGACTGCTGCGGCTGCTGCACCAGTCCGTGGCGTACCAGATGGAGTTTAGCCGTTATCACCCCAAGACCGTGCCCAAGGTGACGACACTTTTGCGTGACTTTGAATGTGAGGTGCTGCCCAACTGTGTCAAGTCCACATACGTGGGGCATTCCCAAAACGTCAAGCATGTGACGTTTGTGGGGCAGGAAGGTGAGTTCCTGGCCTCTGGCTCGAGTGATACCACGATTCGGCTGTGGCCCGTGGAGTTTCCCTCGGGTGTCGACAGCCAGGGCTCGGCATCCACCCACACGGGCCATCTCCACAGCAATAGCCAGAGCCATGGTCGGCCGGAGGCACGAGGGGAGACCTGTCGCACGTGGTCCCGGGAACTGCAGGGCCATTCGTCTCGTATCTGGTACATGGCTGGCAACACCGCGGGTGACCGCTTGTTTTCCGCCTCAGGGGATGGTACAGTCAAGATCTGGGACATCCGCAACGCCCTGGCGGGGCTCTCACAGGACCTAGAGGCGTTTGCCGAGCATGACCAAGGTCAAGACCCGGACCAGGACCCTGGTCGTGGGCAGGGGGCTACCACCCTGGCGGATACAAGGCCCACAACCTCTCGGTTCACGATGGCAGCGGCGAGTACTACCGGTGGTGAGGACATGGTGGGGCCATCGGTGGATTGCGTGGCTACATTGGGCAACGGGCAGGCCGGTGGTGATATCTATTCCGTGAATTTGCACCCAAGTGAGACGCATTTGGTCACGGGTGGGTACGATCAGACCGTGCGGCTCTACGACATCTCCACGGGTGTCAACGTCAAGACCTTTCGTGGCCACGTGGCCTCCGTGTGCGATGCGCAATTTAATCGCCACGCCAACCTCCTCGTCTCCGGCTCCAAGGACGGCACGATCCGGTTGTGGGACATCCTCAGTGGGCTCTGCGTGCATACGCTGCGGCAAACGCTGGGCGAGGTGACGTCCGTGACCATGGCCTCGAACGGGTTCCTACTGCTCAGTGGCTCGCGCAACAACAGCAATCGACTCTGGGACATGCGCATGCTCAACGCACCTCGCACGCAGCTACAGACCGGGATGGGGGGTCCTGTCCATGGCTCTTCTTCGACGAACACGGCCGCCTCGGTCACTGGCGGTGGTGGTGGTGTGACGACTGGCAACGGCGGACACGGTGGTGGCGTGAGCATTGGGCTCGGTCGGGGTGGTGGTGGCTCGATTCGCACGTTGCAGACGCAGGCTATGGAGCACAAGCCCGTTCAGCGCTTCAAGGGACACCAAAATACGGCCAAGAACGTGGTGCGCGCCTCGTTTGGGCCGCGTGAGGCCTTTGTTTTGGGTGGCTCGGAGGATGGCTGTGTCTACGTATGGGATGTAGCCACGGGCAAGCTGCTGGAGAAAATGGCGGGTCATCAGGGTGTGACCTATAACGCCAAGTGGCATGAGCGGCAGGCACTTATGGCGTCCAGTTCGCATGACGGCACGGTCAAGACGTGGTGGTGGCAGGACAAGAAGCGATAGCTGGACGGACATGCCGTGGCATCTCATGTAGCTTCCACAAGTCTTACCTGACTTGGTGGGTTGGCTTCGCTTCCCCTCCGCCCTCCAACTGAATGATGCACATAGATTTGCACCAAATACAAATCGCCATCAAGCACCTGTGACGAGCAATACCCGACACGGCCTTCGATAGACAAACCGCAGCGAGGGCGACTGGGAACCACTACTTACGATAGATATTTCCACGTGTGTGCCATATAGGTAGAAGCGAACGTCTGTTTGTATAGCTTTTGTCCCCTTCAAAAACTCACACAACGATGGCATGAACGCTGGATTTATATTGTGGAGCCATCTGTCCATCGAAACTTGAGTGTTTCAATACTGTAGCAGGCGGTCAATATATAGAGCTACTCTTAGAAGGTTGGCCGTAAGGTTAGCTGCATGTTATCACACGCGCATACTTGCGCGAAGCAAGCAACGAGAAGAACTGGACGCAGTCACACGTTAGAAATCTGCTTTGGCGAATGGCAACTCGATAATTCATACTTTATTTGCATTTTTTGAAATAGAAAAAGAAGAAGAGGAAGAAGAAACAAAACCATCGGAAGTGTTCACTATGCGTTGTACGTCACACTTCGTTGCCTAGAGCTCATTGGGATCGAGACCACAACTCAGGGCGAGAACTTGATCCATTTCTCCATGGTATTTTCCGTTTCTTTGTCGATGCTTGAATTCTACTACGTAGTAAAAGAAGTAAACAACCGTCTTGGCATTATCCAGCGTGTGAAAGCAGTTCTGGTACTATTTTGGATTGATTGCGGTCATATTCATGGATGAGGTGGCCTCCAAAAAGAATGATGATGGGCCAACGATTTCCTGCAATGATGAACGTGGCCGTTGCAATGGAGCGCTGTTGATACAATGGTCTGACCTGACTACAATCGTGCGTGATCTCAAACAGTCGGATGATAGATATTACAATAGTTAGGGCACACTGGTGCTGACAACAAACAGAATCTATGTTGTTTGTGTTTTCATTGTTGTTGTTGAAGATGTAGAGAACGCGACTCGGCTTGGAACAATAATCAGTTAGTTACCTTCTCCATGAGAGCCGGTCATGAAGAGCTCATTCATTTCGGTCTTCATCGCATCCAGCCGCTCTGGCTTATCCTCATAATACCTCAACCAGTAGGCCCGCGTACTCAGTTCTCGCAGCATTTTTCTCGAACGAGCGCGTCGTGTGCAATACTGCATTAGCACACGCAGGCAGCGGGCATACTTGAACACGTTCTGATCAATCCAGTTCAATCGTTTCTCAAGATGTACGGATATAATGTCGCTCTTGATATCGCTCAGCTTGGATTCGTGCGCGATCCACGGTGTGGTGGCGTCGAGGTCGTAAATGTCCACGGACAGCGCCCCCATCTTGTTTAGATTTCGCAGCACCACCTCCTCCGCCCAATTCAGCCTGAACCCGCACCAGCACTTGACGTCGTCACAGCCCTCCACTTTCACCATGAGCACGCGGCAGGACCGGCATTCCACCACACAGTCGGCCTCAATGCGCTCTTTGTCACAGACATGTGAGTTGTCCGCCTCCAGGCTCCACTCTCGTTTGCAGTTGAAGCACAAGGCGACATCATGGCAGCGTGTGTGGATCTTGCGATACGTGGCGTGGTAGGCGAGCAGTAGTGTGGCGCGCCGCTCCTCATCGGGGATATGCTCCAGTAGTCGCAAGAATATCCTAGTTTGACGATCCACACCACGGTACCCGCCCAAGTGTTGCTCCACAAATGAGATCAGAGTCGCCTTGGAGAGAGCATGGTTGGTGAAGCGATCGACCATTTGCTCGAGCGCCTCCCATTTGGAATGGAGCAGGTTCCTCTCCCAATCATCAAGCATTTGGTCCATAGATTCCATCAGTGTACCCTCTCGGGCGGATGGTAACTGCGTATACGATCGATTGTGGCAGCACGGAGGCAAAAGCGAACAGGCCTGCTCACACGCGGTGGCGTACTTGGCCAGCACTTCCGCTGACGCACCACTGCTCCACGTTGCCTTATTCACGGCGGTCAGGCAGATCGGGCAGCGCACACGGGGCAAGACCCCGGGGAAGGCGGCCATCACGGCCACGCGGACATGCTCCTGGAGGCATGTGACGCACAAGACAGCGGGGCACGTGGGGCTGCAAAAGGCAGTGACCGTGGCCTTGGCGGCGGCGAGGTCCAGCTCATCAAAGCAGATCTGGCAGGTCGCGATGGTTGTGGTGGTTGACGCAGATGGAGCTGCTGGGGCCATGACCGTTCCAAGCGCCTGGCATCCAGCCACGGAGGTCACGCTGATGGCGGTCGGTGCACTCACACAGATTTGCACCATGAGCGACGAAGTGCAGCGATGAAAAGACTGCCGATATGCGTGGTCGACCTGGAAATTGGAAATGATGGAAATGATGCGATCGTCAAGTGCCCCCCGCTCCAGAGCTTGGCCAACGTAACCATACAGATAAAGAGTGGGCGAGTGAGTGTTGGTCATAAATGATAATTCACATAGCCGGATCAGCAGAGCATGGGTTAAAAGACCATCACTCAACACGAAGGGTCTTCAACATGGCTACACTTCGTGGAAGCGGACTCTATTACTAGTTTAGACCCACCCTCGCAATAGTGAGCGCCAGCGAAAAGAGATAACTTTTTCAGACTGCCGACATTTTGTGGGTAATTGGAATCGCCAGGTGCTTGATAGCTCAAATGAAAGAGCAGATGCTGCTCTTTTCAACGGTGTGCTTAAACCGCGAAACGCACTTAGGTTCGTAAGGCTCATTTCGTTTGACGCCGTCTCAAATACAGCAGCAACTACTTACGTGTAGTACACTGTACTAGCACCCAGCACGATAGCATTCACACATACCAACGCGTATTAGTAGCTGAGTTCCAGTATTTATTGCAGTATAACTGTGTGTTGTTCATCGTTCATGCATCATCCATCAAGCATTTCTTCCCTAATAATATACCCACCCATCTCCGCTCCTCGGCCCATACGCTGTCCGTTCGTCCACCACACGTCTACTCAAACAGCTTCTCCAGCAGGAGTGCGCGCTCATCCTCGTGCACCTCCGTCAACGCTCGTGTTCGCTGCTCGTAGAACTGCAGCCAGAACGCTCGCTTGCTCAGCTCATTCCTCACCTTTTGCGCTCGCTTCTGAACGGCGACGTGAACCACGCGGTCCTTCAATCGATGCGAACGAGCCAGGCGCAGCACCAAATGTGAAAGGCGGGCGCCATGCATCTCCGTCTCCAGCTGCGCCCTGCCATGCTGCCAGCGCCACCGCCAAATGTATCGCTGCAGCATCACCTGTAATGGCCGACGGAAGAGCGGGATCTCCAAGTCCAGTCGGCTGAGTCGGATTGCGAGACGAAGAGGGACCAGCTCGTACGAGACAAAATCCGTCAGCCACTTCTTTTGAGTTGTCCAGCGCTCGTACAACTCTAGATCGAATATGTCCACGGGGATGAGCTGCCGGCGGTTCCGATTGCGCAGCGATAGCTCGGTGCTCCAGTTCATGGCGAACCCACACCAACAGGTCACGGAACTGCAGCCCTCCACCTTGACCATCGTGACGCGGCACGCACGGCATTCCAGGATGCAATCATCCGTGATTTCTTGCTCGTCGCAGACATTCGGGTCACGGTGCGCATTCACGTAGCGCTTGCAATTAAAACAGATGCTCCCACCACAGCAGCGCGTGGTTACGATGCGGTATCGTGCGTGGTACGCAAGCAAGAGCGTGGCGCGTCGCTCCTCATCATCAATGCCCTGTAGTAGGTGCTCCATCACCAGGTGCTGCCGCGGAAGTGCCTGGCCGTGGTCCCCAAACATGGCTTCCACCCGCGTGATCACGGTGATACTGGTCTCTTCATGGTTACCAAAGCGTGTGGCCAGCGTCTGTAGCTGTGAGAAGGCAGTCTGTGCCTCTGCATTCTCCAGTGTGAGCGCTTCGGGCTCGATGTACCTGCTGGGCCTGGTCTCCGTGGGCGAGACGGGCAGGTGCGTGTAGTCCGCGTTTTCACAGCACGGCGTCCGAAACGAGCACGCCAGCTGACACAGCTTGACGTACTTGGCCATGACCGAGTCATCCGCGACGAGGCCCTGCCAGCGCGCCTTGGGTACAGCGATGAGGCAAATGGGGCAACGCACACGGGGCAGGATCCCGTGAAAGGCAGCCGCCACGGCCACGCGGACGTGGCTTGCCAGGCACGTCACACAGAGCACGGCGGGGCACGAGGGCCCACAGAAGAACGTCACACTCGCCGAGGCGTTGGCAGTGTCCACACCATCGAAGCATACCTGACAGGGAGCCAGGAGGGATGGCTCGGCCTCGAACCGGGGCTCCTCCAATGACTTGGACTTGAGCTGAAGGGGCTCGGCCGCTGCGTGCTCGGATTCCGACAGCAGCATCTCGATGGGTGCCATGGTGCTGATGTGTCTCTTGTTGGTGCAATCGTGCAGATTTGAGACTGCTCGTACGGAACAAGAACTACACGATGGCTTTTGGTTGGAAGGCTCGGGTCATATTTGCTGGCGAGTGAGCCTACTCATCCAAGTTGGATGACAGGTTCAAAATGACTCGGGGATTGTATGCTGACCAACACTCTTGAGGCAGACCTTCACTCAGACGCGAAAGTGCACCCACGAAAAGACCGTCAGATGGGTAGCAACTTGTTACCCATCTGACGGGGCGACCTCAAAGTGCCACAAGAAGAATCTGTTCATTATTTTAGTAGTGGTTCACCAGTTGCAGTACGCAATAGAACACACCATCTTCCTCATTCATCATGTAGCGGTCATCGAACCCACCACGGTAGATGAGCACATGGGGAAAGGAAGATGACCTCAGCATGGACAATGAAGAGGCTCCAAGCTGGGCACCCGATGTGAAACCCATTGGCGTAGTATCATGCGGGCTTCCCTAAGATACTTCGTCGTACGTGGTTGTTTTTGTCAGTTCTGTGTGTCCAGAGGGCAAGCTTCATTGTGTGTCCTAAGCTTGCGTCGGCTCCTTTTTGTCCTTTTTCATGCGCAATGCAGATGATGGAGATGTGGGTGGCGGAGGTCGAGGCGTCGGAGCTGGTGGTAGTGGCTGCCAGTGAGGATGGGGGTGGAAACGTTTATGCTGGGTATTGCGTGAAGGTGGAAGGGTAGAATCATATGCGGTTGTGCTGGGCTCGTTGCAATTTTGCATACCCGAGAGCAAGGCGAGAGCACTGTAGGCAGCGGATGTTGAGCGAGATGGATATAAATTTAGGTGTCATACACAACGCACCACCCGGGAGATGATGTGTCAATATACCCCTTTGCTACTTGTCCTGACAGCTTGGTGGATGAGCTTGAACGAAATACACTTAACATGCGCAATGGGATCTAAACAATGTAATTCTCACACACCATCATCGTACTACGTATCTTTCGGTGCGCTTACGTGAGGGATACAAGTGTCACAGCACACTGTGCATATTTTGAAATAGAACGGATAGTTTCATTTTACCTCACTGGACCACTGACCCGAGCAAGACTCAAAAAGGAATCTCCCCTCATCTGCCGTCATAACCAGCTGCACTGCTACTCCACTAGGAGCGCCTTGGCGCGCTGTGGATCACGAATGAGGTCCTTCTCGTACTCTGGGTTGGCCCGCACGACAATAGGCTTGCCCTCGTGCACGGAGCCGTCCAGGATCTTGACGGCCAACGGGTTGAGCACCTCATGTTGGATCAGGCGCTTCAATGGCCGAGCACCATAGAGCGGGCTATAGCCAGCGTCGGCCAGCCAGGCTCGCGCTTGATCGTCGACGCGCATTTCGAGCTGCTTCTCCTCGAGCAGCGCGTCCACCTGCTGCAGCTGCAAGTCCACGATGCGGCCGAGATCGCGCCGATGCAGCCGATTGAAGAGAACGAGCTCGTCGATGCGGTTCAGGAACTCAGGTGGATAGTGCCCTCGGACGACGCTCAGAACCTCAGCCTCGGCTCGCGCGCTGGGTTCGCCCTCGGGCAGCGCCGCCAGCAGCTCCGAGCCCAGGTTACTGGTGAGGATGACCACCGTGTGACGAAAGTCGATGAGGCGGCCCTGTGAGTCCGTGAGCCGTCCCTCGTCCAGCACCTGCAGCAGCAAGTTGGACACATCTCGGTGGGCCTTTTCGAATTCGTCAAAGAGGATCACCTGGTATGGGCGGCGCCGCACCGCCTCCGTCAACGTGCCTCCTTCCTCGTACCCAACGTACCCGGGCGGCGCACCCACGAGCCGGCTCACACTGAACTTCTCCATGTACTCGGACATGTCAATCCGCGTGAGTGCATGCGGCGATTGGAACAGGAACTCGGACAGGGACTTGGTAAGCTCCGTCTTGCCCACCCCTGTGGGGCCCAAGAACATGAATACACCCAGCGGGCGGTTATGCGCGTGCAACCCCGCGCGGGCCAGTCGCACACAATCGCTGACAGCGTGCACGGCTTCTTGCTGCCCGATAACGCGGGCTCCGAGGTGCTCTTCCATCTGCAGCAGACGTTTCTTCTCGCCAGCCATCAGCGTCGACGCTGGGATGCCCGTGGCCTGCGCCACCACCTCTGCGACGTGGTCGGACGTGACGGCGTCGCCCAAGACCAGCCTGCTCGCATCCTTGGTGTCCGACGCGGGGGTCTGCTCCTGTTCCTGCTCCTGCTCTTGGTCTTCCGCAGCCACCTCCGCTTCAAGCTTGGGGATGATGGCGTGCAGCAACTCCCCCGCTCGCGCATAGTTACCGTGGTTCTGTGCCGCCACGAGCTCACGTCGCGCCTCCTCGAGCTTCCGCTTGGCCTCCTTCATGCCTTCGAGGCGGTGCTTCTCGGCCTCCCACTCGTCGGTCAACCCGCGCAGCTCGTCGCTCAGGCGCGCCACCTCTTCCTCCAGTGCCGCCATGCGCTTGCGGGACGCGACATCCGTCTCCTTGCGCAGTGCCTCAACCTCGATGCGGCGCAGCACAATGGCACGGTCCAGGCGGTCAATCGGTTCCGGTTTACTTTCCTGCTGCAGCCGAAGCCGCGACGCCGCCTCGTCCATGAGGTCAATGGCCTTGTCGGGCATCTTGCGTTCTGTGAGATAGCGATGCGCCAGCGTTGCGGCGGCCACGAGTGCCGAGTCAGCGATGCGCACACCGTGGTGCACCTCGTACTTCTCCTTGAGTCCGCGCAGGATCGTCACCGTGTCTTCCACGTTGGGCTCGGGCACCAGTACGGATTGAAACCGACGCGCCAGCGCCGCATCCTTCTCAATGTACTTGCCTGTCATGAGGTATCACAACCCAGCACATAATTATCCAAACACGCACACAAGCAATCCCTGTTAGCCACGATCCCTATTACACCACCATCCCCACCACCACCACTTCATCCTCACGTCACGGTACGTACGGTATTCATCCAGGGTCGTGGCGCCCACGCAGTGCAGACTGCCGCGTGCCAGCGCCGGCTTGAGCATGTTGGCGGCATCCACCGAGCCATCACCGCTTCCCCCGGCGCCCACAAGCGTATGCAACTCGTCAATAAAGAGGATGACCTCGCCCTGCGCCTCCTCCACGTCCTTGAGCACGGCCTTGAGGCGTTCTTCAAACTCACCACGAAATTTGGCGCCCGCCACGAGTGCAGCCAAGTCCAGCGACACCACGCGCTTGCCCTTGATGCTCTCGGGCACTTCCCCCAGCACAATGCGCTGCGCCAACCCTTCCGCGATCGCCGTCTTGCCCACACCGGGCTCACCAATCAGGACGGGGTTGTTCTTCGTGCGCCGCGACAGGATCTGCACGGCGCGTCGGATCTCCTCTTCGCGCCCAATCACTGGGTCCAGTTTGCCCGCCTGAGCCACCTCCGTCAGGTCACGCCCATACTTGGCCAGGCTTTCACCACGCGGCACGTTCTCGGGGTTGATCCACGGCGGCGACGTGGGTCCATTGCGAGAGGAGGACGACAGCAGTGCAGACCGCACGAGCGGGGCGCGACGAGCGGGGCGCGCCAGCCGACCTGCCAGCGACAGCATTCTTCTTCTTCCGCGTGTGCTTCAGCTTCTGCTTGGGATGAGCTTCTTGTGCTTTTGACGGAGAGACCGCGAATGATACTCTTAGTGAGAGCGAATGCGAAGGTCAATGAGGACAATGCGCAAGTGAAATGCGAGGCACTTCAACTCCTGTCGCGAATGTTCCAGATGAGGGAGGGGGTATTGAAGCGCTCGTGTAAAGTACGAAGGAGTGCAGGTCACGCGGCAACATTAGTATCGGTACATGTACCGGTATTGAAGACCAATACCTAACTGAACTGGTTTTGCATAGCCGATACGAACACGCTCCTATGTATGTCCTCATGTGCGGGGCGCGGACACATTATTCCAAGATCCGACCGAGAGCGACGGGCTTGAAGCGCGCCGACGACCGCGAGTGGGAAGGCACCAAGTTGCCCCGGAAGCACCGTCGCGATGGCCAAGGCGATCATCTCTTCGGTGCGTGGCCGTGCGCTCTGTATCTCTTGCCTGCTCTAGCGCGCGAACCCGCGTTGACGAGCGCGTGCCTGCTGTCGTGGCCGTTCACGGGCTGTTCCTCATGTCTGTGTTTTCTTGCTGTTTGTCTGTTTACTCTCTCTCTCTCTCGGCAACCGCTCATGCACGCAAAAGATCCTGGAGGCACAGCTGGGCAAGTATGTGGACGGACTGGGTGCGGACTCGCTGCAGGTCGGGCTCTGGAGTGGCGAGCTCGTGCTGCAGAACCTATCGCTCAAGCCGCATGCGCTGGCCGAGCTGGAGCTCCCCATCACGGTCGTGCGCGGCAGTATCGCACGCATCCACGTGGTGGTGCCCTGGAACCATCTCGGTAGTGCCAGTGTACGCGTCACCATCGAGGGCGTGCACGCGCTGGCCACGCCCAAGACGGAGCTGCCGTCGCGTGAGGAGCTACGGCATGCGCAACGCCACCTCGTGGACCGCCGTGAGCTGGTGCGGCAGCATGACCGCCTGGCGCGTCGACGCACGCGGATTGATGCTGTCAGTGATGGTGATGGTGGTGGTGGTGATGGCGAAGATGAAGGGACATTCCTGTCTCGACTCACGGCGCGCATCGTGGACAACCTGCAGATCACGCTCAAGGACCTCCACATCCGGTACGAGGACGACGTGTCCCATCCAGCTACCCCATTTGCTGGTGGGATCATGGTGCAGGAGTTTAGCTTCCATACGACGGACGAGGAAGGCACCAAGCGTTTTGTCGACCGTGTGGCTACCCGTCAGCGGTTCCTTCATAAGGCCGTGCAGGTTGCTCGACTGGGGATCTACTGGGATCGCCTGCCCACGGCCACCACGGTCGAGTCGCGCTCCCAGTCACCCGCGCTATTGCAACATCAACCCAAGATCACACAGGCCATGAGTGCCATGGTGCGTGCCATGTGTGACGAGGAAAGCGAACGAGAAGCGCTCGAAGCCGTGCAGTCCACGACCGAGCACCACTCGCATCGACGCGATGAAACCCGGCTCTGGGTGATCAGACCCTGTTCGCTCGCGGTTCGCTTTACCAAGAATGAAACCAAGGATTTCTCACAGCAGGCCAAGTTTGCCGTGCACGCTGATCTACGCGGACTACGGGGCGCTTTATCGCGGGAGCAATACGAAGATTTGCTCTTCCTGGAGCGCGCGTTTGCCGGGCGTAGACTCATCGAGGCCCACGTGCGTCGCTCGCGATGTCGCCCGCTGCATGATGCGCGTAGACGGCCACGGGAGTGGTGGGACTATGCGGCTCACCTCGTACTCGCACGCCGACACCGCCAGCTTGGAGCTCAAGATCATCATCAACGTGGAGGGAAGACGAAGGATTTGACGAGGACCGCAGATTCCACATCCCCACGACGTACCGGGCTGCGGTTGCGTTGGTCAACGGTAAAGCTGTCCGCCATGGAGCGGAAGCTTTACGTGAATGCATTTCGCAAGCACCTACAGAACGGTGGCGGTAGTGGTACGGGCAGTACTGCATCTACTCTTGATCCTTCGTCACACGAGGGGAAATGTTTTGAGACTTTCCAGGCTGTCTACCCCGTGGAGGTGATTATGGCGCTACGCAATATCGCCGAAGATGCGGAGGAGCAAGAGAAGGAGAAGCGCAAGGCGTCGGCAGTGTCTCCAACTGCGGCATCAAGTAGCGCTGGAGCCGGTGGCACGTGGTATGACTACTTTTTTGGAGCAGCAACCCCGACGACCCCGATGCCATCCAAATCTAGTGCAGCAGGATCTCCAACTTCTCAGTTGAGCAGCGCAAGCTACGGAAATAATCAAGATAATGTGCTTACAGATGAAGGACGAGCAGATTTGAAAGAGGCGTACGACAAAGCCGTGGCACAGGAAGCTGAGCACGTTGTCCCCACGGACTGTAACCTGCTTTCCGCTACCTTGCAACTGCACGGAGGCGAGCTGGCACTTTACCAAGTACAGGAAGCGACCCCATTTCTCGTGGCAACACTCGCTTGTTCACTTGCGGTCGATGTCCGCCCAACAAATGACTGGGATGCCCGCGCTCGCGTTCACCAGTTTGCGATATTAAATGGCCATGCTGAAGATACATCCTTTAAAATGTTCTGTGCGCTGCGTGGAGAAAGATCGCGTGCTATTGATGATGAATTTGCGCTCGAGGACAATGACGATAGCGAAATTGAACCGTGTGCCAGCCTGGACGTGAGTCGCTGGACTGGAGGGGGGGATGAAATTGATACGGTGGGAGGGCGAGAGGGTAGTACAATGATCACGGATACCCTTCGTGTGCGATTACGTACAATGGTCCCGTTGCGATTGATGGTCGATCCATCGTTTGTGATGTTTGTGCAGAAATTCTTTGTGAGTTTGCTCCCTGACGAGCAGCTTGACCGGGTGTGGAGTTTTGCTACGTCTTCAGTTGCGGAGTGGATGTTTGCAGATGATGAGCGCGGTGATGGTGCTGAAACTAAGGCTGACAATGATGCCACTGCCGCGGCGCTTTTGTATCGCAATGCCGTCAGTA
>JAADWT010000768.1:0-14762 GCA_023336285.1 Pythium grandisporangium
CCCCCCCCCCCCTCGACCCCCTTCCTCGTAATAGCTGGAGGAATGGTATCAACAACAGTCTAACATTTGTATGTGGGTTGGTTCATATGCTCTTTTTCGCATGGCGCGTAGAGTTCGGTCTTGCTTCGCCTGGTCAAGCGAAAGGCTGAAAGCCTCAAGCATCAGGAGCAGCCTTTTTCATCGTCGTCGTCTACCAGGACTGCACCCGTGGGGATACCCAGCCGGGCCAAGCCGTCGTCAGCCTCGCAGCTAAGTTTACCCTTTGCGGACTTTGAAAAGCTGCTCTTTGACTACCAGCTTCAAGGGCGATTGAAGCTTCTGGAGCGTTTCCGAGCCGAGTTTTCGTCGTTTGATGTGCACCGGGTCGGTATCATCTCACGTGCCGCATTCCTAGAGCTTGTGAAGCAGTTTGCACCGCGCAAGATGGATCGAGACGTGGATCAACTCGTTCATGTCATGGACCCCTTTCGTCACGACACCATCACCTTTTCGGATGTAAGTGCTATCGTTTGTTTACGGAACGAGTGTGATGCTGATGTAGGAGTAAACTAAGCCTCGTTGTACGTGTATTATGCCTTTCTACGTGTATGCCAAATACTGCTTCTCTGCTCGGTTTGTATCCAGGCCGTTCGTAATCTGTTGCCAGATATTCGCTACCACAATACGAATATGGCTGCAGGGCATGAGACGCGAACGAGGCGGTGAGCCATAGTTTGGCACGACCAGGAACGAGAGTGGGCGAGAGGATACGGCGTAGTGGTTCGATAGTGGCTTGAGTTAATACCCAGCCTCAAACGCATCCCAGAAGGTGTTGCTCTCTGAACCCTGGTGCTCTACTACAATGTCGGAGGATGACGTAGAAGGATGGACCGCCACCACAACCTGGACGACGTCTTCTGCAGCGATCGGGCAGTCCCTGCCCAGCCAGACGTACGACGAGGATGACTCGCACCAGAGGAACAACGCGTTACCGGCCGTGAGATCATCAGAGTCGTACTCGATTAGTTGTTCCCACGAAGCGAGATCACTTTCATTCAGTAGGAACAACGATTGAGAGGCCAGTGTCTCCTTGTCCTTGGATTGTGTTTTTATCGATGGCGGGCAAGGGGTGATGCCTGAACGCGAAGCGAGAGCTGACGTAGTTGATTCCAGCGTTGAAGTAGGCGACAAAAAGCAGACAGAAGGAGTTATTGCCTCACTGGCAGGTGCAGCACTGTTGGCAGAATCGAATGAAGTAATGCCTTTGTCAACGCCTCCTGATGCATCCCCAACTTTGGTGGTCAGTTGCGAATTCTCTCTCTGTTGGGGGTTGGTACTCGGGTCCTGGGCATGCCATGCCCACGCCAGCTCATCTGCGTACTGGAACTGATCTACGTCACGGATTAACCCCCCATCAGAGCCAACTGAACCTAGCGCTTCATTCTCGACAACAATGGAAACTAGTGAAGCCACTTGGCGGCCAAAGTGCATGTGGATGAGCTGTGCCACCTGTTCTCGCGCCAATTCGGTGACGCTCGTCCTCGAGGTGGTAGCACCATTGCTACAGGTCCAATCCACCATCCTTCCTTTCCAGATGACGGCCTCCCACTGATAATTCATGTAGACGAAGATGCCACGTGACCAGAGGAATTGACGCGGCACAGAGTTCGTGTCAGTGCTCTCAGTCTCGACAGGGCGACGAGAATTCGGGTGATAACAACGCTTTAGTACCCATGTGTCCGGATCGTAGGGCGCATGTCGAGTGAGCCGATACAGTGCCGTGATGGGCTTGGGCGTGGCCTGGTGTTGCGCAGCTGGCAAGTCTTCTTCCGTCGTCGCGCTTGCCTTCACGCAGGGTGCAAATTCGGCAAGCGCTTTCTCAAATTCAATTAGTTGGCAGAGGAATGCTGTGTTGGGGCTGCTGATGTCGCGTTTGCTTTTAACGAATGCGTTGGCCTCTCGAAAAGAGCGTAGCGGCGATGTCAGTGCACTTTGGTACATCACGTAGGCGACTGCGAACGCACATGAGCGAGAAACCCCCTGGTGGCAATGAATTAGCACTCGGCCCTGGCATTTCTGGCACGAGTCGATAAACGCGATCACTTGCGCCATGAAGGGGAGTAGGTCCTCCATAACACCATCACGAAGCGCTAGCTGCAGATACTGCGGCGGTCTTCCAGTCGCTGCATCGAATACACATTGGTCGTCAGGGAAGCAGAACACTTCCTTGCAGCAATTTACGATATGGGTGATGCCCAATGCGTGGAGTTGCTGTGTATTCTGCGCGACGCGGAGGTTGCTCACGTAGAGAAAGCCGGGGAGGATCTCAGAGCAAATGTTTTCGTATTCGTCAAGCATTCGGGACTTGCGCACACTCTCGGGGATCAGGAATCCGCTGGAATCTTCGTCAAACCCTGCCCGGCGTGGTGTATCAACGACGACATCCGAGTGTCCCTGCAATAGCGCATGTGGTGGCGGTGTCTGTAAGCCTGGAATTTCCACGGACTTGGCGATTGCTGGCGATGACTCTGGGGCACTTGAGGTCGTGGAGGCTGCACTAGCGGTGCGAGAGGTGGGTAGCACGCCTGTGAACCCCTTGCGGGCATGGGAAGCCTTATTCCCCATGCTTAGAAGCTGGCCGTGGCGAGTTGCTAACTACCGCAGGCTTTGGGCTGTGCTCCCTTTTTGCTTCAGAGAGCGTTCAGTGTATGTGAACCACGAAACGATGCATCGTTTCGTGGATGGTGCTTGTATTTACAGATCGAAAGGCTTCGCTATGGGTATTGCATTAAGCTTACTTGCACGATGTATTTCCAGCCGCTACAGATAGTGCGTGATATTAAATACGGAGATGTGAATGACCACGACGCCGGTGCGATTGCCTATCACACTTGACCGCCACATACGTCGGTCTACAGCTTGACTTGATCACGGGCTTCCACAAACATGATCGCATCCGAGTCCAGCTTGCGTTCGTTTATTCGTTCCAATGAATGATACCGGAAGCGACGATAGACCACGAGCGCGGCGATCATCACGACGGCACCACCAAGGATGGAGGCGACATACACAGCCGTCCCTGCGCCGCTTCCCTCGCTCGCCGATCGCGTTGAGGCCGTGCGGGTTGGCTCGGGCGACGGTGTTGACGAGCTCTGAGACTCAAGCGTAGAGCCCGATTCCTCAAGTGCAGATGCATCCTCCCAACCACCCAGCGAGCTCTCACTTGAGCCGGTGGTTTCCGTGGCGCAGAAGACGACAGTGAAATGCAAGTTGTCGGGGCAGTTATGGGTCTTGTCGTCAGCGGGGAAGTGGTACGCGTCCGGGCAGCCGTCCTCCAGGCAGTGAAGCGTTCGGCAGTGGTCCCCCACCAGCTCGTCCCCCTTGTGGGGAATGATTTTCATCGCCACGTTGAAGCCCAGCCCCCCCGTGAATGCCTTGCAGTCCTCAAGACTTGAGCAGTGCTCGGGCTAAGTGTGTTGCACAAATCATACCACGCATTAAATCAGATTTTGTCAGTCCGCTGCATTAAGATGAAGAGCATATCTAGGAATCGATATCAGCGAGTGACGTACCCCACGTGTTGGCCCCACTGGGATGATGCCGATATCGTACCACGTTTGACCATCGCTGATGGAAAATTCCGCCACTGCATCGTACCAGCACCAACGCAGTCGTCGTTATTAGTGTTCCGTCTGGGAGCAAAAAGAAAGAAAGAAGAAACGAGGCATACATACGCGTGGCTTGATTCCCTTTGCCGTATCGATAGGCGCGAATATCCCCCGTGTGCAGCGTTTGCATGGCAAAATCGTTTTGCGCGATCGCCTCTGACAGAGCTGCGCCGTCCGACAACGTCATCTCAGAGTCGCACAGGTTGCGGAACGTGATGTTGACACCTGCTGCCGTGGGCATTGTCATCATTGCGCCAGTCATCATTCCCATAAATGACGTGGCCACGAGGCGAAGAAATAACATGGCGGGTGCTGCGGAAGGCTGCATAGATACTGGTTGGCCGGACA
This sequence comes from Pythium grandisporangium, assembly GCA_023336285.1. Lineage (NCBI taxonomy): Eukaryota > Oomycota > Peronosporomycetes > Pythiales > Pythiaceae > Pythium > Pythium grandisporangium. The sequence continues at coordinate 3,996 of JAADWT010000768.1, forward strand.
CGAAGGAACTTGCTGCCGTCGTTTTCTCTGTGTTTTTTTAATCGAAGATGTGGTAGTGACCGTTTCTCCTCCTTGTCTCGCCAATATGCGACTGGTGGGGCACGGGAGCGCTCGAAAGAGAAGGATATCAACACAGCAGTACGCACTCCCACTCACTGCAAGACAAGCAGATCAATCAGAACCCACTTCAGAAATTTACACTGGAAGCAACTCGGCGAACACGCACTGCGCAGGATTTGGTGTGGTCTTGTTGTACTTTGGAAGTGGTCTTCGCGCACTCGTTTTCGAGGCGAGTGACCGCTGAGGCCCTCAAGTGCAAATCATGTGTCTGCTGCTGTAATCGGGCCAGCCCCGGAGAGACCCATGCCGTTCCTCCTGCTGGACGCCCCGCGTTTGACCTTGTCGTTCACGTCCACAAACAGTCAGAAAACAAGCAGTCGAAATGTCTTGATCAGAGTTGGTAACGATCGTCAAAATCACCTAATTTAGTTACTATGAGGGAACTAAAAACCTGCTTGTCACTGGTGCCCACTTCGTGATACCGTACCACTATAAAGTACTGTATTATCGATTTTTGATAATGGAAAGTTGGACTGGCTCTGCACATATTGAATGGGGTAGGTGCCAAAGTGACCGGTCACCATCCGTATTGTGATATTCAATTTGTTTAAACCGGGTATCGGATGCTAAGGTTTAAACAATTCCAGCTGCATGTTCTGTGGGTGAGCTTGTCGCTCAATAATTCGTTTCGAGAGTTTCCCAGTGAATTCTGATATTTCGTAAAATAAGTGCTTTGTTCAAATTGTTTCAACAGATAAAGAGTAAAGCACTAAAATAGAGATGAAAATTTCACTGCACCGCATCTCTGGGTTAGTGCGACGAAGCAAGTTGAAGCTATCCGTAAGATCCAGCGAAAACAATGATGCAGGACTTTGTTCGCAACACATTGTGCCATGGGCTTCGTTCGTAGTCAACAATACATGTAGCTCTGCTGTCTACTATATCATAGACATGGAGCTGTTGTCATCCTTGCTGCGGTGAGAAGTGTAGATGCAGCTGCTCTATCCAGTGATAAATCCAGAGCGTCGACCTAGGTATAGTGAAATTCACGTACTGTACTGCAATCGTACGCATACGACACTATCACAGCAACACATCGCATCAACCAAACTATGTTTAATCACATGCACATACCATACACTATCACTTTTCCCACATCAGCGACAAGGCTCTTGTCTCTGCTACCGCCAGCTTGTGGCAGTTCTAACCTTCCTCCATTTCCATCGCCACTGCCAAAGCCTCAGTCTCAAACTGTTGTTCCGCATCGTCGCTAAAAGTCTCACATCGTTCCACCTTACCATGCCGCTGCCCTTCATCCATACCACTACCGCCGGGACGATTGTTACTCGTCGGTGTTTGACAGGAGCCATGCAAACTCCGAGGACTTGTTGCCACTGACGAGCAGCGACGGCCAATGGACGCACGTCCGTAGTAGTGCTCGTCGTGCTCGTCCAAACGCAAAATCTGCGCCAATCGCGCCTTGAACCGCTCACAGTAGAGATCAGGGGCAACGGCCGAGATCCCACTTGACGATTTGCCCAGAAGCATCTTGCCCACCTTCTCCAATTGCTTTTCCCACGTCCATTCCTGCAGGATATCGATAATGCCCACAAAGTAAACCTCCTCCGGGTTCTCGCCAGCCTCGAGGATGGGCGCTAGGTGCTCGCCGCTCGAGGCTGCGATCGCAGCAGCAGCATCACCATGCAGCAATCCTTCACGAAAGCTATTACCCGATATGGAAAGGTACTTCATGCTCGTACGGAACTCGCGCTGCCACGGCAGCTCGGCATAGTTGCACGAATGGACCCCAATGAGCACGGAATAGTCCATAATGCCCATGGCATTGAGAAACTCGCAATCCGCCACCAGCTGCACGTACAGCGCCCTGGCCACGGGCTTGCTTATGGCTAGAGGCCTCGTCAGGTCCAGGTCCTTGAGGATTGTGTCGGGGCGGTGTACATGCAGCGGGAACGAGGTCGACGCATCGCCTCGACCATACTCATACGAGGCATGGCACTCCGAGCACGTGACGCGATCGCCCACGACGGGCTGCCGCGCCTGTCGGTCAATCCACGAACCCTTGACGTCATATTTTTCACGGATCGTGGGCGTGTGCGACCGACTGTGCAGCACGTTGGACATGACCACGAAAAAGAAATTCCGTCCGTAGAGACGGATGCGGTGGCAGCCGAAAAAGCGAATGATGCGCGACGACGCGTGGGCCGTGACGTAGGCCGCGTACGCCGGCATCATACGCACCAGCGTGCGGCACTCCCTGTCCGTCATCGACTTGACAATCAGCGCGTTGTCACCCGAAAAAAACATGAACGCGCCGCTCGAGCCAGCGCTTACGCGTTCTTTGGCCGTGGCGCGGAACGAGGCCAGGTACATCTCGTCCGAGAGCCCAAACGCCGCCCGCACAGCGCGAAACTCGGCCGGAGCATAGTCCAGGAAGGGCTTGGGCCGCGGATCCTCCACGCTGCTGCCAGTGGACAAGAGGGGGGGAGCCGCCTTGCCCCGTTTGGTGGTTGATGCCCGTTGCTGTTGCTGTTGCTGGTGGTGGTGGTGCTGCGTTTGTTGGTGGGTCTCTTGTTGAGATGGTTTCAGCGACGCCATGGTCGAGCGGCGCAGCGAGGCAAAGAGCGGTGATCCGCCGCCGTGGTGGGTCTGCAGCTCAATCTCTTCTTCAAACAACTCAAAGGGCACGTGGGAGACCGGGTACATCGAGTACCTCTGCTGTTGTTGTTGCTGCTGCTGTGAGGAGGAGGATGACACTGCGCTGTGCAGACTCATGACGCCAAACGAACGCGCAAACGATTGCGACGACGCGTCCTCACCGCTGGCGCGCGGGCTCGAGCTGCGGTAGTAGAACGAGCGACTGGGAGGCGGTTGGCAGTACGCTCGTGGGGAAGCCACGAGGTCAAGCGCGTGGGCGTTGGCGAGCAGCGTACTGGACGCAACCGCCGAGTCTCGCGCCGCGCCCACCATGAGCTGCTGCACGCCCGACTGCGTTGGCTCGGCGTGTTGCGCCGCGCGCAGGATGGCCTTGGTGATGCCGCAGACTGTGTAGTAAATGATCTCGCGTTGAAGTGTGGCGTTGTTCTGTGAGGCCCAGGACGAGGCCGACGAGCAGACCGAGGACGGTGCGGTGGGTGTCCGGCGCGTGGGTGCCGACGTGCTGCGCGGTCGCGTGGCTCCTGTCACAGGCGATGGGTTCGTGCGATGCGAGGACGAGGTTGGTGAGACCGATGACAGTGACAGCGACAGTGATGACGACAGGAATGTGCCGCTGCGTCCATTGTTCCAAGTGAGTGAGCGTGGCAGCTGCTCGTCACGATCGGCAGCAGGGTCATGGATCGCGCGGTGGTCAGAGACCTGTTCCTCGTGGTCGCGCTTGCGGTCATCGTCATCGGAAAGCAAGCCGTGGTCGTCGCCACTCACACTTGCCCCCAGTGCCCACGCAACCCCCCCGCCATCTCCATCACCACCACCGAGACTGAACCTAAGACTGCCGTCGCTGTCGCTTTCGCTGTCGCATTCCATGTCACTGTCGCTTCCATGACGGGTGCGAGTGGTGGAGCGCGGCGGTGGTGCCCCCAGTGCACAGCAGCGCTTGTTGACAGCCAGCCACACGACGCACGTGAAGTATCCCTTGGCGGCCAGCACGAAGCGGAACGCGGCGTCCAGCCAATTGAGCGGCAGTGGCGCGGCATCCACAGGCGAGAGGGAGGCAGAGATCGAGATTGATGTAGAAGTAGGGACAGAGGTCGAGGAACTTGCCCGCATGGTGCGCGCGCTGACGTCGGCGAGGTGCGAGAGCGCAGCGTCATCGGCGCGGTACCAGAAGAAGACGACGAGGATCACGAGCCACGTGGCGTTGAGCGTGTGCACGTACGTGGTCATGCGCGTCATCATGCGGCGCCGCGCCTTGAGCGCGATGACCGTGCCGCTGTTCGAGCGCCACCAGCCGACAACCAAGATGAGCTGCGCGGCCAGTACGAGCGCCACCACTAGTGCAAACAACACGCCCCAGTACGCCATCGTGAGCGATTGCCACTGTGCCAGGCGCTGCGCGCGCGTTTCGCCGTCGCCCTCGGTCACGGCGGGCAGCAGAGGGAAGCTCAGTGCCACGGCGCGGCACAGCTCGGCGCCGCTCATGTCGTACCGGGTCTGCGTGGCACCACCAAAGACTACAAGCGGCACCAGCAGCGCCAACAAGAGGGATGCACCCCACACCACGGCGTGGTAGCGCCTCACCTGGCTGCGGTAGTTGGCAAACGGGTTTGAAACCGAGACAAAGAGGTTGACAATCGCGCACCCAAACCAGCCGACCGAGGCCACCAACAAAAACATCTCCAGCGCCGTCGTGAGGCTGCAGGCATGGAAGTTCATTGCGCGACACGTGGCCGCGGTATCCGAGGTCATGCCCGGACCAGGGCTCGTGCAGAAGACGAGCACGTGGACCAGGGCCAGCAGCGCCAGGCCACACTCACAGAGCGCGACGTACACGAGCAGTTCGTTCGGGTACCGCCGGTTCCGCGGCTGTAGCCCGTACGAGACTAAGATGGTGAGCGACGAGACGAAGCTCAGCAGCGCGCCCAGCACGACGGGCGCCAGCGATTGTAGCTGCCAGGGCACGAGCTGGACCAGTGCAAAGCAGCCGAGGTAGACGGCCACGGCGCTCAGCCAAAAGCGCAGACGGCGACATGGGCGATGCGAGGTCATGCGCAGACTACACCAGGATGAACACGCGCGTGGTGGTGGTGTTGATATTGTGGATCCATGCAGTGTGCTTGGCGCCCTGTGTGACGGTGGTGGTGGTGTCGATGGATGTTGCATGGAGGCGTACTGCTGCGAACTGCGGCACTTCTCGTCGTAGGATGAGAATACTGTGGTCGGTCGCGGAAGAGAACGATGAAGATGGTGACTGGACGAGGTCGTGCTGCGCGGCGGAGATGTGGGGCTACTGGGTACACTCGAGTCGCCGCGATGCGAGTCATTGTCGTGGCGATGGAAGACGCCCACACCGCGCGAAAACACGCTTAACATCGGCGGTGACGGCGTGGCCAGCGCGTGAAACGCGTGAGGACTGGGGAGGGCGCTGCTCCCATCCGACTGGTTGGCACCACCGCGATTGATGACACCGCACGCGCTTTCAGACTCGCTGGGGGGAGACACTGACCCCATGCTGGCCCGATGCATGGCGCCATTGCTTGGGTGCCGGTGAAGCACGTTCAAATCCATGAGCCACAAGCCGAGTCCTGGTGGCGGACGAGAGAGCGCCCAGCAAAGTGGCCGACTCGGGAGGCTGGTCGGCGGGTCTACCTACGCTGCAGCGCGGGATGGGATGAAGAACAAGGTGACGTGGTCGGTCCAACGGAAGCACGTCTTTGGGTGCATGCGCGATGGCATGAGATCCGAGCTCTGGTCAAGTGAGCCGCAGCAGTCAACACGGAGAAAAACAAGAGAGTCTCGGAGACAACCCACACGAGAAAGGGAGGCCAGAGATCGGCTCCGGGCTGTGGAATCTTCTTAGCGCGCCTGATGCACGTTCCTGAGTGAATGGGTCATGTCCTGTTGACGATGCAACCCAAGCGGATGCCATACTGGCCAGCGCACCTGAAGAGACACAGAGAACCACACGTCGACGGATAGAGAATGGGAGAACGATCAGGAGATGGAAAGATAAAGAGAGAGAGCGACGGAGATAGAGCGCGACTCGTGCGCTCGCTAGTGGAGAGACGCGATCCCTCTGATCCATGTGACGGCCAGCATTCTCCAGGCGATTTCTTCTGTTTTTCCGCCACCACTACCGCGCCCGTTTCTTGGCAATGCGCTAGAACTCCGCTTCCAACGACGACGGTTCGCGATCCCACCCGTCACCAAAAGCCCTACCCTGCCGGTTGGTGGATCCACTACTGGACTCTGTATTATGTTTCAGTATGCGTCCACTGGTTCCAACTTCCTATTGGCCGAACTGAAAGTATCTGACACTTTCACCTGACCAATCAGCTGACAGGATGGTGACATGTTGCTTATTGGATAATGCACTTGGGCCGACTGGAACCTCCGAACCGAAGAGCAAGATGACGCGCACGTCACCACACTCAATCGCAAGTGCACAGCATGAGAATGCTGCCAACATTCAGATATACTCTTGACTAATGCGCTGTCAGTATCTAAAGAGGATGAGACTGCAAAGTCTAGTAAGTCGCCATGGGTGCCTTGGCTCAAGTGTTCGATCAGATTCATGGTGCCACAAATGGATGGTGTTTCCATGGAATTGCCACCGCATACCCGGGAAGCGCGAACATATAATCGCTACTTATCTCAAGCTCTATGGCACTTTCATTCACTCCACGCCTACCACAGCGAAGGATCCTCTCGGTCCGCCAGCGCTCCAGGGCCATATCGTGCTTCGTAGTACTGAGAAAGCTCAACATCATCGTCGTATTCGAGTGTCGGACTGCACATCCCACGAGCAAATAGAATGCACAGCATTGTCAGATACCAACGGTTGTATGAATGCGGCTGGGCATCGAAGACGTACAGGTAGTTGATGAACTGTTCCGCCGGGAGATGATTGGCCAGAACCCGTTGGCGGGATGCCACTTCGCTGCCGTGCATCGCCAGCGCCTTCACCTTTTCCTTGGCCGAGACGGTCTCGCCGTCAAGCTCAGAGAGCTGCTGCAGGCGTCGCAGCACGCGAGCACGGCAGAACACGCGAGTCGCTTGCTGCGCCACGAACGGGCAGCCCTGGACCGATAGCTCGTGTAGGAAGGCGAGCGGGATGAGGTTGTTGAGCTCATTCACGGTGGATACGGCGTTGTGTGAGAGATCGAGGCGTTGCAGACGATCACAATGCTACGGTGAAACCCCATCACCAACACCAGCACCAGCAGTAACACATAGCATGCAGCCGGGTAAGCAAGCATGCTTGTTCAGCACCCATCACCCCCAGAGATCATCCCGTACCTCAAGCGAGTCCAGGTGCTGAAGTTGGTTGTGTGCCACGTCCAGCTCAGTGAGCCGCGGCAATGCAGTGACCTCATCAATCGCGGTGAGCTGGTTGTGCGCGAGCCGCAGCACCTCTAGCGCCTCAAGATGGGAGGCTCGCTCGGAGTCACGCTCCGTCTCGCCCTGCTGATCTGCTGAGGTCGTGGCCGCCAACAGGCCCTGCGTGGACCGCAGCCGGTTGTGGGACACGTCCAATACGCGCAGGAAGCGCAGCGCCGCGATGCCCCGAAGCTCGGAGATGTCGTTGTGTGACAGGTAGAGCTCTTGCAGGAAGGGGTGCGCCACCCCTAGGTCGCGAATGATCGGGATGCGGTTGTGCGACAGATCGGCGCGACGCAGGAGCGAACCCAGCCACTGCGCGCCATCGGCCCACGCGTTCTCGGGCGTGCACTGCGGAGTGTCAAAGTCGAGCACGCTGGTGAGGGCGTTGTGGGCCGCGTCCACAGACAGCAGCACCCGAAGGGTCTGAAGCGCGTGAAGTGAAGTGAGCTGGTTCTCGGCGCAGACGACATGCTGCAGACAGGCACGGCACAATGGGATTAGTTGCCAGCGAGTCAACAGAAAGAAGGATGCGCGGAACCAAGCGTCCATTGTCCATCGCTGTCACCTGGAGATGGGGGAACTCGGCAAGAGCCGAGATGTCGGTGAGCTGAAGCGCACGCAGCGTGGCCGTCGTGTAGATGAAGCACTGCGAGTACGGGTCCTTGCCCAGCACACCGAGGTGCTGCTGGACGAGCTCCGTGGTGAGCGAGCCACCATCCGCGGTGTCTTGGTCGGCGGCCTCGCCCTCATGGAATTGTTCAGGCTTCATGCGATCAAGTGGCAGCATAGCCGTCTATCCAGCTCACGCCAAGGTGAATGCAGATTCGATGCCGATATAGATAGCGAGTGAGCGGCGGGATTGGAATCGAATTGAATCGAGTCGAATCGAACTGAAGCGACGCGGTACGAAGGACACATACAAGCAGTTGTGGCATTTTTGGCTGAGATTGGTGTTAATACTATAGGTTTTGGCTTTACGACTCAGGGCAGGGCGTCTATGAGATGGATATATAATTGTCTACGTGGGAGGGAGGATCGGCAGATCTACGGGCTGTCGAGAACCATGAGCGACACGCTGGCGTGGCTGAGCGGGTTCGTGGACATGGGGCTCTTGGGAGCCAAGTCCAGGCGGCGCTTCTTGGCGCGCACGACCACGATGGCTGCGATCGCCATCACGGCCACACCGCCCAAGACCAGTGCCACCACCACGCTCAGCGATGACGACGACTCGGTCGACGACTCCGTGTTGGCGCGTGTCGAGTCCTGCGAGTCTGGTGCCGGGCGCGACGTCGTCGTGGGGGCGGGTGACGGCACCTTCGAGGCGGCACCATCAACAGGCAGCACTAGTGATTCCATCGTCCCGCTGGAGCTTCCACTGGCACTGGATTCGCCTCGAAGCATGGAGGAGGAGGAGGAGCCTGCCAACGGTGTGGAGGACGGTGTGGAGGATGACGTTGGCTCGGGCATCTGCGATGGCTCGGGCGTGGGGGCTTGTGTTGGCTCGGGGGTGGGTGCCTGGGTCGGCTCGGGAGCGGGTGTCTGGGTCGGCTCGGGGGTGGGCGCTTCGGTCGCGCCGCCCGAGCCGCCGGGGCAGAACGTGACCGTAAAGTCAGTGCCCACCGGGCAGTTGTGCGTCTTGGTGTCGTCGGCCGGGTACTGGTAGGCGTCGTCGCAGCCGTCGTTCATGCACGTGAGCGTGCGGCACGTGGCCTGGCCCAGGTTGGCCGACGGCTGGATCTGCATGGCCACGTTGAAGCCCACCTTGCCGGTGGCGCGCTGGCAATCAGCTAGGCTGGGGCACTGGCCCGGTCCCGGCGGGATGATGCTAATGTCGTACCAGGGTCGGCCCGAGGACGGGTCGATCGTGAACTCGGCCACTGTGGAAGCAAGGACAAGAAGAAGAAAAGCGTTAAGATTGCATTGTTCTGTGGAAACGAGGCGGACAGGAACGGCAGAGGAATAGAAGTAGGCGTCGACGTACGAGTGGCGGTATCAGCGCGGCCGTGGCGGAACATGCCGTGGAAGCCGTTGGCGAGCGTTCGCGTGGTGGACGCGCCAGGGGCCAGCGGTGACTCTGCTTGGTTGTCGTAGAGCTGCACGTCAAAGGGGCACGAGTTTTGCACCGTGACCGAGACGGCCTGCGTCATGGCGGGCATTGCCAGCGCGGTCACGGCGACGGCCAGCGCAAGGGCCGAGCGGGGTGAACGGAAGGTGGCGGACATGGCTGGTTGGGCTTGGGCTTAGGCTTGGTTTGCTCCTGGGATGAAGAAAGAATCAATCGCACGCGGTGGATTCGGTGGCCAGTGAATTGTGAAATGACAAAAGGTTGTTGCGAGGCGATGGCTGCTGGCGAAGTGGTTGTGAAAGGGGGGACAAGAAGGAGCAAGCGCATGGCCACGATCACGAGAAGGGTTGGTCGTGCCATGTGCCTGGCTTGTGTGGTCGGTGCCCTCGCTGGGCGCCAGCTTGGGCTTGCTCGCCTTCGAGATTTGCTTTCGCCATCCCATTCGGCATTCGTAACGTACGCGCACGTACAGTACTATAGTACGTGCGCACAGCATTCAGTCGCGCAGGGACCATCCGCTTCAATGATGAAGCGTCAGAAATCCGGTCACACGGGTCACGACAGCATGAGAGCAGATGGAAGGGCCACGGGTACGTCCACACAGAGCGATTAATGCAGGTGGTTGCGCTGGGTACACTGTAGACTGTGTAATCGGTATCTCGCAGTCGTTTGCGCCAGCCAGCCTCCTACCCACCCATCCCCTCCTCACGCGCCGACACTGCGACACAGAGTGACATCCTTGTTCATTTGTTCCCACATCGTGACACAGGGGCGCCGGTTTTGCACGCCCCTAACTACACTTTCTGGCGCCACGTCTATCGCGAGTGAGTGGGCAAGGGGTTGATCATGCATGTCACATGTGCTGTGTAATACACAAGCTTGGCAAACGCAGAGCCGATCACATCCCTCAACGCATGGTGTGACTAGCGCATCCGCCGGTGCTGGCGGCTGAGAAGCGGATGCGCTGAACACATCATCAGGGAGGGCTTGTCGTCTGAAGCTCTACAGATCCATGGATGATGCCGTGCCATCGCGGGCCATTGCCCGCGCAGATACAAGGGCTAGACTGTACGGGGGTGGGGCGATGGACGATTGAACAAACAGAGGGGCGGAGCTCCTGGATTCCGCATGTTCGTGAGCTGATTGATGGATGGATGGCCATCGGCCATTGCGCACGTACACACGTCAGGGCAACAACGTACGTCAGCAAGTGACGAGGTGCCGTAAGCCGATCGTGTTTTTCATTGGTAGAAATCATGTCTTTCCTTCACTTTTTTTGTTAAAAAGCGAGAAGTTAACTTATTGTACTCGTCTGATCGTGAAAGGTTTAAATCCCCGATAAACTCAATTTTGACCACCCACGGCGTAAAAGGTATGGCAGTGCAATATTATAGTGTGCCACCGGCACATACCGTACTCCAAGGTAATGTCTACCGTATTATGTTTTCCACCCGTAATCGATAACTTCAGCGGAATAAGATTCCACGCACGCATTTGGCCCGTTTTAATTGGCTGAAAAGTGATCTGGTCTGAGCATTCTTGCGGTCAAGATGCGCATATACCGTGTAGATTTCGCATTTCAC
>JAADWT010000769.1:0-14760 GCA_023336285.1 Pythium grandisporangium
TGTATCGATAGCCACTGTTCGTTGAAAGCCCCAAAGAGGTTCAAAAGGTTAGCGATATACAAACTGGTATACGCTCTTGAGCGGCCATCGGTATACATGGCCCTCGATTTCATATATATCGAGCTACACTGAAGCATCACTATATGCGGGAGTTAGTTAAAACAGCTTACGACATGGCATTATTTCAAAATGGCAGTCTGACTCTTTCTCTATCATATCCAATATAAATTTTACCAATCTCACTTTGTAACATATTAGTTTAAAAAGGCTTTGACGATCAAGTTAAAAGTGGCACGGTATACCTTTCAAGACCATATACACTTTGACATTTTTGGCGGGAGGACCTTGAAAAAAAAAAAGCGGCATTCCACGGTAGACAAGCGGTAGTAGGAAGTGGACGCCGACTGGGGCAGACGAGCTCGCTCTTGGACGGATCGCTACGCGTGTGCTATACCAGCGCGGTCACACAGGATACGCACGACCCAACAGCTAGCTAGCTGCCAGTCAACTCTGCCCGCTGAGCGTGAGCTGACCAGTGCATTGCCACTCTAGCGATGGCTCTGGAGCGGAAGAAGCGGCGTGGCGATGGCCAGCAGGCGATGAGCAATCGGCGCACAGGCGATGAGGGCAACACGCGGACCACGGGGCGAAGCCGAGCCATGCGTGCTTCCATGGGCTCGCAAGACACGACGAGCGATGCTGATGAAGATGACGATGACGCGCTGCTTGGAGATGAGGAGGGGGAGGAAGAGGATGAGGAGGACGAAGCAAAGGAAAGCGAGCCACGTGTGCGTGGAGCACGCGTGAGCAACAAGCGGAAGCGCTCAGCGGTGGGGAAGACGCCGAGAGGTGTAGTAGATGGCGAGTTGTCGACGGACAGCGTACCACAGCAACGCGGAGAGGCCACCGAAACGGAAATGGGCATCATCGAGGAGATTTACTGCGAGAATTTCATGTGTCATCGCAAGATGCGCGTCGCATTGGTGCGTGTCACGAAGCGAGCGCTCTCTGTGTCCGTTGACTCGTTGTATCTCTCTGTACTGAAGATGCTCGTGATTTGTTTTCTTTTTGTTTTTTTGCTTGAATGGGTGATGCAGTCGCCTCATATCAATTTCATTACGGGTGAGAACGGCAGCGGCAAGAGCGCGATCATCGCGGCCATTCAGGTATGCCTGCCGTCTGCATACTGGCGGGTGACTAATAAAGCACACACACCATGGTGAATGGAGGCCAGTGCTGACGCGGTTCATCATTTGGGTGATTCCTATTTGATTATTTTTACTTGTAAGATTTGTCTTGGCGCAAGTGCACGGAGTACGCATCGTGGAAAGAGCATTAAGAATTTGATTCGACATGGCCACGAGGGAAATGCACTCGTGCGGATCACGCTACGTAATGACGGTACGTCCACGCGTCATCCCGTAGGACCCGACCTGCCATGTCCATGGTACTTGCTGCAGAGCCACTGATGCGGTGAGTGATGTATGTGTTTTTGTGATGAGCAGCGAAAGGAAGCGACTCCTTCCGGTCTGACGAATATGGACCGAAGATCATGGTGGAGCGTCTGATTCGACGAGACGGCTCAGCCGAGTACCGCCTCAAGAACGCACAAGGCGTGCTGGTATCCAAGTTGAAAGCCGACTTGGATGCGATGCTCGACCATTTGAATATTCAGGTACTGACTGATGAAGCCTGCTCCTATGACGCATGGAAGGGATGGAAGCCGTATCAGTTCATTCACAATACTATTGCATGATTTGTTTGCTGTATTTGGTGGAATAGACAGAGAATCCGTGTGCGATCTTGGACCAAGAGAATGCCAAGCTGTTTCTGAAGGGCAACCCGACGGACAAGTACAAGTTTTTCCTGCAATCCACGGATCTTTATAAAATGCGCAACACTTATGCCAAAATCGACGAGGAGACACGCACGATCTCGGATTCAATCCTGCGTCGCGAAAAGACCAAGGTGGCTGCCATGAAAGAGGCACGAGATGAAGCAGTGCAGCGTTGGGAGGAAGCGCAGAGCGTACGTTTTTGACTGGGGTTACGATACCAAATGCCTTTTTTTTTTGGTCAAGCGTTGCCGAGGTTAACACTTGCACCTTCATGTTTTGCGTGGTGTTGACAGATTGGCAAGCTTGAAGAGGAATTCAAGGAACTCAAGAAGGCATTGGCATGGTCGTTTGTGCGTGAGCGAGAGCTGGATGCCGAGAAGGTTGAACGCAAGATGCGGATAAAGCAACGTGATGAGACGGAAATTCGCGAACGCTTTGAGGAAGTAACCAAGACTGTGGCCAGTCTGGAGGCCAAGCAAAGACACAAAAATGGTCAGCTTGAGACGATCAACAAGCATGCGCGTGAAGTGCAGCGCCGCAAGGAAGCCGCCAAGAATAACATTCGTGAAGCACGCCGCCCTTTGCATGCACACAAGGCGGAACTCAAGCAATTGGCGCAGCAGCGTGATCGCGCCACCAACCGTCTGCAACGACTGCGTAACGATATGGAAAGCAAGAGACGAAGTCACGACGCCATGCTTCGGGATCGCATGCAACGCAACGCCACCATGCGAACACAGATTGAGGATAAACAGCGACAACTCGAGCAAATTGCGAGTGATCTGGACCAAGCCAAACAGAACTCAAACCCTCGACTGGATGTGATTGATACCCTTGACCAGGATTATGACCGATGCGTGCGTCAGTTGCGTGACGCCGAGAACGACATTTCGCGCTTTCAGCATCGCATGGCCGGCCTTCGAGCCCAGACACGTGATAGTTTGGCCGTGTATGGTAACAAAATTCCGCAACTACAGCAATTGATTCAGGAAAACGCGCATCGATTCGCAGCTCGACCAATTGGGCCGTTGGGTATGCATGTCAAGCTACCAGAGAAGTTTATGCACCTTGCCGTTGCAATTGAGGTAGCACTCAAGGGCACGTTGCAAAGTTACTTGGTCGTGAATGGACAAGATAAGGCGCTCCTGGATGAACTTAAGCGCCGCATCAAGTGCCCGCCGAATCAGGCGACAATCATCATTTCCAAGCGCAGTGGACGTCGGTACCAGAACCTTCGGATCGCGGAGGGCGAACTCGCCGCGCATGCCATTTGCAATGTGTTAGAGGTGAGCGACGATGAAGTTTTCAATGCGCTCGTGGATGTATGCAGCACCGAGAGTAAGTTACTTTTCAATGATCGTGAAACAGCTGAGCGCAGCGTGTTGCGCGGCACCAGTGGTAGCTTCCGGATGGCCAAGTTTGTGTCGGAAGTGTACATTCCAAGCGGTGACAAGTTTGTGGTGCGTTCCGGTAACTTGGCGTACATTGCCAACAAGGGATCACGACGGAGTTCGATCATTTGCCAGGACGTGGCTGGTGATCTACGTGAGCTGGAGCAACGTGTTCAATACTTGCAAGGAAATGTAGAGGTGATGCGACGTGACGAGTCTCGCCTGCGACGTGAACGAGACGAGGTAGCTCACCAGGCACGTCAGCAAAGCGAGCGTGTGAATCGATTAACGCACCGGTTCAATCAAAAGCGTGTGGAGCTGCGTTCGCTAGAGGAGGAACTCTCGGATGATTTGCAACAACACACACTGGATACGAGTGTGCTTGAGGATGAGATTCGCGACGCCAACGAGGAGCTTGAGCATTTGCGTGGGCGTGAGACCGAGTTAAATAGCATGCTGTCCAAGTTTAATCCGGATCTCGAAGGTTTGCTCAAGGAGCTTGAGGACATGAGTCAGGAGGAGGCCGATATCAGTACGGAACTGGCCGAGTTACAGGAAGACGTGGACGGACTGTACAAGCACCTGAGTGAGATGAAAGTACAAGAGTTGCGGTATGAACGCGAGGCTGCTGCCGCGACGGAATTCGTCGCGCAGTGGGAAACCGAGCTGGAGGCCATTCGTCGAGACTGTGAGGAACTGAGCCGGAAGGCTGCGATTCATTGTGGAAGTGAGACGCGCGTCGAAGTCACCCAGGGCCACGACTATTATGGGAAGCGACTCACAGATATCAAGCGCAAAATTGAGGCTGAGCGAAGTCGTTTCCAGGGCATGGATCTGGAGGAGTTGTTGATGGATAAGGAAGAAAAATCGCTTAAGTTTGCCACCAAGCGGGCCACGCTGGATCGATTCTCTGAGAACCTGCGAGCCGTGCGGAATATGCTGGACGAGCGCAAACAAGTCTGGCAGATTCTGCGCAAACAGATTGCGCACCGAACGTCGATGGAGTTCAACAAGTACATGTACATCAACAACTTTGCTGGCAAGCTCAAGTTTCGCCACGATGACCAGCGATTGGATATCGCTGTTTTACACAACGAGAAGGGTCGGTCGCGGGCATCGCAGGTCACGGACATGAAGGAACTCTCAGGTGGTGAGCGCTCGTACACGCAAGTATCGTTGTTGCTTGCGCTGGGGGAGAGTATTGAATGCCCATTCCGTGTCATGGATGAGTTTGACGTGTTTATGGACTCGGTGAATCGTGATATGACGATCCAACTGCTCGTGGATGCCGCCAAGAAAGAGTGCCGCAAGCAATTTATCTTTGTGACCCCGAACGATTTGAGGTACGAATGGAACGGTACTGTTATTTGACTGGGAGGATTGACTAAGTAACTGATGTGAATGTTTCGTTGTATGTGCGGATGGATGAATGCTGGTGTAGTGCGCTGCGTAAGGACCCCATGGTCAAGATTCAGAAGATGGACCCACCTCGCGATCGCCTGAATGCTGACAGGGCATAATGTGCCAGGCAGTTGGCGATGAATACTCGTAAGGTGCGAGTCCGTGACGATCACCCAGGCTTAGTGGGAACATACACACCGTACACACCCAGACATACAGACTGTCAAGATGGAACTCAGGTGGTTCGCATACCTGCATTGAGGACTTCGACGCTGTGTGTAATAGCAGGAAGGGGATGTGTGTGGGAAGGTTTAGTACTTGGTAGTAGTATATATCCTGCATTTATGCATTTATGCATGATGCGATTGATGATATTCTCTCTCTCGAGTGCATTCCTTTTGATTTGTGTGACTGCAGGGATGAATGAGCAAGGCAATAGGTCCGTCAATCATTCGTATTTGCTTGTATTTCTCTCTCGGAAACGGGTTATACAACTCCCCCTCAGACCTGGCGCCGATGACATCTCCAACGACCTCGTCGTGAGCAAGTAAGTACTGCAGTACTGCTTGCCATCGTTCTTCTTCTTGATGTACGCATCACGCAATGCAGTCTACGCCTCAGCCTCGCGGAGCACCTCCTGGATGATGGCCGTGCACTGATCCATCTCACCCTCGGTCATACAGAGCGGCGGCGCGAGGCGGATGATGTTGCCATGCGTGGGCTTGGCCAGCAGGCCCTTGTCCCGTAGGTTGAGGCAGAGCTGCCACGCATCGGGCTGGTTAGGGCGCTCGTTGATCACAATCGCGTTCAACAGCCCCTTGCCCCGCACCGATTGCAACACACTCGACTTCATCCTGTCACAGTACATCACATCACATCACATCACATTACACCGTCAGTTTCACCAACAACAACCAACAACAACCAACAACAACCAACAACAACCAACAACAACCAACAACCAACAACAGCCAACACGTACTGGTTCATGTCGCTGCGGAACTTCTCACCGAGCTTGAACGCGTTCTCGGCCAGGTGTTCATCATCCAGCACCTTCATGGCCGCCATCGCGACCTTGCACCCCAATGGGTTGCCTCCGTACGTGGAGCCATGTTGCCCGGGCTGAATCGTCAGCATAACTTCATCACTGGTCAACACGGCCGAGACGGGGTACATGCCACCGGACAATGCCTTGCCCAGCACAAGGATATCGGGTTGCACGTCCTCATAGTCCACGGCCAGCATCCGACCCGTGCGGGCCAAACCCGTTTGCACTTCATCCGCGATCCACAACACATTGTACTGCGTACATAGCTCTCGAACACGCTTGAGGTACCCATCCTGTGGCACCACGACCCCGGCTTCACCTTGAATGGGTTCCACCATGAACGCGGCCAACGTAGCACCGTGTGCCTGGAAGAATTGCTCCAGGGCGGGGAGGTCGTCAAAGGGGACGCTGGCAAACCCGGGCATGTACGGCCCAAACCCGCCGAAGGCGTCCGGATCATTTGAGGACGAGATGGCGCTCATGGTTCGACCCCAAAAGTTGTTCCGGGCAAATAGCACAGTGGCCTGGTCAGCGGCTACCCCCTTGACGTCGTAGGCCCAGCGACGCGCAAGCTTGATGGCCGTCTCACCACCCTCCACGCCCGTGTTCATGGGCAGGATCTGCAGGCGGGGTACGAGGGTATGAGGGTACAGGGTACAAAGTTACACGACTTCGTTAGTAGGCATCCCATCCCATTCCGTCTCTTCGACGTCCACGGTATCCACAATTGATATCGTGTCCACACGCATCACGTCCACTGTCGTCCACAGGCAATCAAGACAAATGGACGGATGGCGGAGGGAGACGTACGCGATCGTAACCGAGGCGCTGGGTCATGTACTCTTCGTACTCGCCGAGCACATCGTTGTAGAAGGCGCGGGACGTGAGCGCGAGGGTGGAGGCCTGCGATACGAGCGCGTCGCGGATGGCCGGGTGGCAGTGGCCCTGGTTCACGGCCGAGTACGCGCTGAGGAAGTCAAAGTACTCCTTTCCCTCCACGTCCCAGACCTTGCAGCCTACATGGCGACGACCACACCAATGGAGACATATACAACAGACGCATTGGACATTAGAGAGACGTCAGATGGGCATGCCGCGATGAGAGGGAACAGAGGGTGGTCGCGTACCTTTGCCCTTGGCCAGCACGACGGGTAGCGGGTGGTAGTTATGCGCGCCATACTTATCCTCGCGGTCAATGTACTGTGCGTGCGTGGTCATGTCATGATCCACACAGATGACAAGGTGAGTGGATAGAACTGGCGGTGAACGTACGTAGGGACGGATGCAGCCACAGTGGGCGCGCGCACCTGTTGCGAGGTCCACACGCTGCGTGTGGACGAGCGGCGCAGCGCCGAGGACGCGGCCGGCATGCGGGCCACAAGGGATCGGATGGGGAACATGGTTGCAGGATGTCGGTCGGATCAGGAGCAAGTATCCAGCAGCAGCAACAAAAACACAAATGATGTGGGTGATGCAGGTGCGGTTGGCGTTGGCGTGTTGGCGTTGGCGTGTTGGCGTTGGCGTTGGCGCTCGCTTCTGTCGTCTGTGCGCGATGCGTTATCTTTGAGACCAAAAAACCATGTGACACCCCCACCGGTTGACGACCTCCCGCCTGCCCACTCCCTCCCTCCCTATTTTGATTTTCTCAAACGTCAACTTGTGTTCTGACAGGTACCGTAACAAATCAATTGTCATCGGTTTTCGCCCATACATTTACCAAGTCCGTGAAATGATGAATTTCTCTCCTGCAGTCGCACCTGCACCATGGAGGTGCGCATGCAGGAGAAAAAACCATTTACACCTCTCCAGTGCTGACGTACAGCCTGTACGTCAGCGGTGGAGGGGGGGTTGTTTGTAGCTGACGGGAGACAGTCCCTGTTCATGGGCATGGGCATGGAAGGATGAATATTGTTTTCATCGGGCTCTTGGGCCAAACCATGATTTGCATAAGTCAACTTTTCGTCAACTGACAACTTCAACACAGAAGTTGACCCCGGATCACCATTCGTTTGCGCGAGCCGCATGAATGAGTTACGATCTATATGCAGTGTTTTAACGGACCTCGGGTAGTAATTTGTGGTAGCCGTTTAGTTAGCCATCCGTCACTGCTAATAACTATGGTTACCCTGACATGTTCGCCATCCAAATAGTGTGGCGCACATCAGCGTGAATGGCAACGGATTCGCATTCACGCAGCATCAGCACAGCACCAGCATCCCTTTTCTCCTTCCTACTCTTGGACCAGGGCCGCCTAAGAGCCAAACCAACAGTTTGGGTCATTCATTCAGTTCCATTCTTGCTTGTTGTGGAATTGGCGCCGAGATCGAAACCCTCACGCCCCCAACAGCACGCCAACAACAACCAGGCAACCAGCCACCAACACCCACACCCAACAGTCCGACCCGACCACCGCCATTTCCACTAGTATGGACCCGACGACCATCACCGACACTCTAGATCGCGAATTGGCTCTCGCCATGGAGAACGACAGCCGCCCCACGGTCGGCGTGCACGTCATCAATGGGCGGCCCATCACGGTGGCCGACGCCGGTGAGCGCAGCGCCAGTTCCCTGCCGTCGTCGCCCAAGAGTGCGTCCGCCAGTGTCTCGGCCTCGGTTGCGGCCGCGGCGGCCGATGCCGAGGACGAGCTGAGCGAGCTCGTGGCGCCCTCGCTGCTGACCGAGCACGAGGGCATGCTCAAGGCCACGATCCTCGAGAAGTTCAAGAGCGAGAAGCGCCTGCGTGGCATCTCGGACGTGTCGTCATACGACCGTGAACCGGATGGTGTGTGTGCGTGCAATTGCTTGGCCGCTTTTTCTCTTTCTCTAAGGAGTGTGTATGCATGCACGAACGTGCTAGGCCAATGGACGGATGACTGACTGATGTGTTGCTGTGCCCAGAGCTGGATGATCTGTTTGACAAGATTCCAGAGCCCTACGGGGAGGCCTCGACGTACCAAAAGATTCTGATTACGTCCGCGCCCGATGAGGTGGACCGTGAGACCCATGAAGTGTGCGAGATGATCCGCAAGTGCATGACGCTGCGCGAGAAATGGCTCGCGCCCATGGAGGTGCGTGCACTGCTGTCATGTCTGGTCTTCTTGTGATTGGACGACCCGACCACTGGAGCCTGGACTAACCATCAGCGATTAACCATCCTCGTCCAACGGTTGGTCGCCGTGTGACCTCATTGCTGACTGTCTCACCTCGACTGCCTGTTTTGCTCGCTTGTGTGTAGCCGTACCGCGCACCCAATGCACTCCTTGAGGTGCCTCTAAGCCCACAGCAGTCGGGTACACGCCTGCGTCACCGCGATGAGATGCCCTACGACCCGCTGTCGACCCGTCTGGCGGCCACCACGACGCACACGATTCGTATGGTGGATGGTGTGCTCACCGTGTTTGAAACCGACCAAGAGACGGTGCCGTTGTTCCAGGTGGGCTCCATGAAGGAGTTTTACGACGATTTCTTCGAGCTCAAGCGGATCATCAACTCGGGTCCGGTCAAGACGACCAGCTTCAAGAGACTGCAGTTACTGGAGGCGCGCTTCAATCTACACACGTTGCTCAACTCGGACCGTGAGCTGTTGGCGCAAAAGGCGGTGCCGCACCGTGATTTCTACAATATCCGGAAGGTGGATACGCATATTCACCACTCGGCGTGCATGAATCAGAAGCACCTGCTGCGCTTCATCAAGTCGAGACTGCGCAACAGTCCCGGCGAGATTGTGATCTTCCGCGATGGGCGCTTCATGACGTTGAGTGAGGTGTTCCGCTCGCTCAATCTCACGGCGTATGATCTCAGTGTTGATACGTTGGACATGCATGCGTCCAATACGTTCCATCGCTTTGACCGCTTCAATCTAAAGTACAACCCGGCGGGTCAGTCGCGGTTGCGTGAGATCTTCCTCAAGACGGACAACTTGATTGCTGGCAAGTACCTGGCCGAGGTGACCAAGGAAGTGATCAGCGACCTTGAGGCCTCCAAGTACCAGCTCGTTGAATGGCGCGTGTCCGTGTATGGGCGCAAGCACTCGGAATGGGACAAGCTGGCGCGTTGGTTCTACGTGAACCGACTCACGTCCCCCCACGTGCGCTGGATGGTGCAGATTCCCCGCCTCTATTTCCTCTACAAGCGGTCTGGGGAAGTGGAGAATTTCCAGCAGATGATGGACCACATCTTTGGTCCGCTCTTTGAAGTCACACGGGATCCATCCTCGAACCCGGCGCTGCATTACTTTTTGGAGACCATGGTGGGCTTTGACTGTGTCGACGATGAAAGCAAGCCCGAGGCGGTGCGCAGCGAGCGGGGCAAGACCCTGCCCAAGCCACAAGATTACACGTACGACTCCAACCCGCCGTACGATTACTGGTGCTACTACATTTACGCCAATTTGGCCTCACTCAACCAGTTTCGCCGCGCCAAGGGGCTGTCCACGTTCACGTTTCGTCCACATTCCGGGGAAGCCGGTGACCCGGAGCATTTGGCGGCCTCCTACCTCACGGCCAATGGCATCAACCACGGCATCACGCTGCGCAAGTCCGTCGCGCTGCAGTATCTCTACTATTTGTCGCAGATCGGCATCGCTATGTCGCCACTCAGCAACAACAAGCTCTTCCTGGATTACCATCGCAATCCGTTCCCGAACTACCACGCCTGCGGACTCAACGTCTCGCTTAGCACAGACGATCCGTTGCTGCTTCACTACACCAAGGACCCGTTGCTGGAGGAATACTCGGTGGCTGCGCAAGTGTGGAAGCTGTCGTCCACGGACATCTGCGAGATCGCGCGCAACTCGGTGCTGCAGTCCGGCTTTGAGCATCAATTCAAGCAGCATTTCATTGGCAGCAACTATGACCAGCCAGGAGCTCAGGGCAATGGTACGTGACGAATGCGGGACCCTGTTGAGCGTGGCGTATTTATTGATGGTGACGTTTTCTGTTTGTTTGCTATGTGCGTGACTAGATATTCGCATGACCAATGTGCCGGACATCCGCGTCGACTACCGCCACGAAACGCTGCAGAACGAACTTCAGTTTATCGAGACATAAGAGTTAGAGCACGACACCACGCAGGGGTAATCTCCACGTCAAGCTGCATGGTGGTGGACTCACAAGCTACCACGGTATACAACAGAGGACTGTATGTCTTACATGCTGCATTCCGTATTCCGTTTGCTATCTTTCTGTGTACTGAGTAGGAGTAAGCGAATGAGACCCTGCTAGCCTAGCCTGGAATCCCACAGCACTCGGTCTTGCCAATCCATTTGTGGCTAAATCCATTGGCAACCCGGATCTAGTCCCATAGTCCATGCATGCATGATTCATGCCATTGCCACAGGTTATTACCATAACCCCTTACACGAACGGATACTCTCGGGCAAACACGAGTGATCTGAGGTGCTTGGCACAAATGTTGGTGCCAGTTTGAGGGCATGTAACCACCCACTTGCTGCAAGCATGTCGAGATACCGCGTTGGCAACTACTGTCGTCTGCTTGGGGTGGTGATCATAGGTATCCGCGTAAGACGCTGATTGCTCGGCCAGCGCAACGTCGCATGTTGTGAACGTTGACGGCCTGTAGGAGCTAAACGCGCACTCCAATAATCTATATCCATGTGGAATCTATTCGCAATCTATTCATCTTTTCCTCATTCAGTGTACCCAAATGAATCGATATTCTTCAAAACACGATTGGAATCGCCCATTCGTAGCAACCTTCAACGTGCCTGACCCCAGTGCGATCAGACACGTAACCTCTGGGGTGACCACATTGGTTACGGACCCATCCGTGCACATCTCTGGTCAGGCATCGCAACGGCACGTAACCACCTGTCCAATAAACTGTCGACAATGGTATCTACCCTCCCACAGCAAAAAGAAATTGCTACGATCCATCGGTCTCTCCATGTCCCCCCGCCTCCCGTTCCTACCGCTGCGTGCTGCCCTGCACCTGTCAAGCATAGCATCCCGCCCACGTGGCTCCCTCGTGCCTCCCTCGTGGAGCTCACTTCCACATTCGCGGTCTTCAAGCCACTGCCTTACCTCACTGCCGTCGCGTCGCTTCTTCCACATCACCACCCCCACCGCTACTCTCGCCACGGCCGCCATGCCGGACGCGGCCAGTTTGCCTAAGCTCTACGTCTACGACCACTGTCCATTCTGTGCGCGCGCTCGCGTGCTCTTGGGGCTCAAGAAGATTGACCACGAGCTGATCTTCCTGTCCAACCACGACGAGGCCACGCCCATCGGCCTCGTGGGCGCAAAGCAGGTGCCCATCCTTGTGTCGCCTCTGAATGACAAGCCCATGGCCGAGAGCATGGACATTGTGAGACTCTTGGATGCCCACCTTGGCGGAGATGCCGTGCTGGCGCCCAGCGCGGAGCGTGACGACCTCAAGGCCTGGATCAAGGACACGGCGGACGTGTTCCCGTACCTCATCCACCCACGGTTCCATAAGACCCCGTTCGCCGAGTTTGGTCGCCTGGCGTCGCGGGACTACTACCGCATGAAGAAGGAGAAGATGATTGGCTCGTTCGAGGACGCACTGCAGCGCACACCCCAGCTGATTGACAGGGCCAACACGCTGCTGGAAGGGCTTGTTCCTTTGCTGACAACCGAGCACACTGTGAATGCGAGTCTGAGCGAGGATGATATTGATTTGTTCACGAGGCTGCGTGGGCTCTCGATCGTGAAGGGACTCACGTGGCCCAAGGAGGTGCGCACATATATGGAATACTATGCTGAGAAGGGAGATATCATGCTCTTTGATGTCATGGCGCAGTGACGTCGCACGAAGTCCTCCACCGAGCTGATGGCTTTTCAGACGCGATGGCGACGTCGTTATTGGTTTGATTGACCTGATGAGCCAATCAGACGGACACTCACATGAACTTGATTTTAACAAAAGACGACAAATATACATGATTAAGCAAAACATCAGGTTGTTTTGGATGGTCAGAACTCGAAGTTTTTGGCAGTCCGCGTTCATATCTTGACAAATTCAGGATATGCTGTTGGCTTGGTGAGTTATCAGATACTAGTAATACAGGTTCTACAATGACAATGACAATGGAGGAACGAGACGAGGGTGCGACCAAAGCATAGCGACCGCTTTTCATGTATACCCCCCACAAACGCAGAGCACTGCCACCCGCCATTCTCTTGCAACAGGCGGGCGTCGACAGAGCCTAGCGCCTAGCGCTACCGCCTACGGAAACAAACCATCAAGCCCCACCGCTCCATCCTGTTCTGTTCGTTCATTCTGGCTGCAGCGGTGAACGCGATTCTCATCATCCTTCAGGCGTGACCCCTGACCTGTCTGACTGGTTGGCTGCTTATCTAAAAACTCACTGAGATGAGCGTGTGGTGAGCGACCGCAGTTTTGTCTTTGCCTCGCGTACGCAGCGTTGGCCGGTCCCTTGTCCATCTTCTTCCGCAAGAACCTGGGCATAAGCAGCGTGCTGGCCACGGAGATCACCAATGCACTGTGCGCCTGTTTCAATCTGACACCCATTGCCGATGCCTATGGTGGCGGATCAACTGCTTGGTCGCTTCCACACGAACGTTTGACTTATCATTATCAACTCGGTTTTCATTTGTGTTGGCTTCCCATGAGCTCGGCGCTGAAGAGAATCTAGTTTTGCTGGTATTTTCAAACTTCATACCGCCGCCAAGAACGCCGTCAGCTTGCTGCACTGCTTGGGCACGTGGTGATACTGTCCTCGTCCACCGTTGAACACAAGCAATCCAATGGCGAACGCTAGTCGCCGTTCTACCGAACTTGGTTGTGTGAGTGTGTACTTGACTGCCTGCGCCCCGCCCCCCTCCTACATTCCCTTATGCCGCAAAGAGAACCTGCGATCCCCACAGAAAAAATTGGAAATGGAAATCAAAAATTTACGAACAAACACAAACCAGCGGATGGATCATGAATTTGAATTACGCATGGAGTGGCATGATCAAGAGGCATCATGAGGCATGGCGATGTCTGTGGCTGTTATACTATCACCAGCTCATGCCAAAAGCAATTAGAAGGCACCAGACACCATATTCAAGAACGCTGAGTGAGAGAGAAAGAGAGTGCGGCGCAAAAGGATGAGCAAACAAGCCCGTCGTCCCCCTCTCCATACTCACTGCGTTTAGAACCGCGCCATCGCGTCAAAGAGCGGCACATCCGCGGCCTCGGCGTAATAGTCCATGTACTCGCGAAGCTTGCTTGGCCAGTGGACGCCCTTGACCAGTGTAAGGCCACGCAAACGACCGAAAAAGTCAATGTCGTCATAACTCAGCGTCTTGTTCACCGAGCGGTTCGAGTGAAACAACGGTGCCAACTTCTCCAAGAGCGCATTGGCCTGCAGCACAAGCTGTGGGCTCTTGGCCAGTGCCTCCTCAAAGGGCCCCACCATCTTCTCCTTCTTAAGGCGGAAGTATTCGCGCGACTCGTGGTGCGCAAACTCGGCCAGGTGCGCGGCATGGAAGCGCGCGTAATAGAGCGCCGAGATGCAGGGCGCGCTTTCCTTGATCCAGGCCTGCAGGTCTTCACGGTTCGCCGACTCCTGCAGCATGGGCGCCGCACCATACTGCGTGTCCACGTAGCGCACAATGTCCATGCTCTCGGCAAACGCTCGACCCGACGGTAGCTCCAGGATTGGTGCCATCTTGACACCGACAAGCGCGATGGGCGTGGCCTCGTCGTGACTGGCCAGGAACTGCAGCGTATGCGGCACCTTCTTCAGGCCAATGATCATGCGCGCACGCACGCAGAACGGGCAGTGGTCGTACACGTAGAGCTTGGGCCGCGCGGCGACCTGCGCCTTGGCCTCGGCCATCGCCATCGACGTGGAGGGCGACCCGTGGCTGGCATGACCCAGCGAGAGCTTCTTGGAGAACGCGAGAGACGCCGCCGTGGCGCCAATGGCGCCACCCACGGTAAGCGCCACGCCTAGCTTGGTGAAGTCGGCCATGGTGAAGTCGATGAGGTAGGCTGGTCACGTAGCGGCCTTGGATCGCAGAGGAGAAGAAGCAAACTGATTGAATGGGGCTCCCTCCTCCTCCTTCCAGAGAGAGGAAAAAAAAAAAAAAA
>JAADWT010000077.1:0-39372 GCA_023336285.1 Pythium grandisporangium
CACGCTGAGACGAGAGCCTATGCAACCGCCCACGAGCCATCCACCGCCACCACCGAGGCCGTTTCTTCTTCTTCGGCTTCCTTGCGCATCTACAATGCGTCGCGCAACTCGTTCCCCGTGCAGCGCCTCGTGACCGTGCTTCGGAATCCGCATCTGGCTCCCTCTACGTTCCATCGCGTGGCGGAGCGTCTCGTTCGTGCGCTCATGGAGGAAGTGGTGGCATGTCTGCCACGCCAGGAGGTCAACATCACGACCAGTGCCGGCGATGCCTGCACCAGCATCTTGCCCGTGCCGGACGACGCCGTCTGCGGCGTCTCCATGGAGGACGAGCGTGGCACGTGCATGCTGCGCGCCTTCACCGACATCTTTGCGTCGGCGGCCACGGGCCAGCTCTCTGTTTCGCGACACAGAGGCGATGGCGCTGAGACACCAGGTAGTGGCTCTTCGCCCTTGCCCTGGCGCGTGCACAGCCGATTGCCCACGTTTCATGCCGACCAGTGCGTCGTGCTGCTGGATACGAGCTGCACCACGGGGGAGCGTGCGTGTGCGGCGCTGCACCACCTCACCACGCAGCACGGCCTGCGCGCCGATCAGCTCTACCTCGTGACCGTCATCAGCTCGCTGCCCAGCCTCGAGCTCATCGGCCACGAATTTCACGGTACGTCCTAGTCCTTCCTACCCATTCTTCTACGGCCGCATTCCCTCGCTCTCTCTCTCTCGTTCTCGGTTGCTCTAACGAATGCACGATCGCCTCCGCTGCGATCTCTGGCTTTGGATTTGTTGCAGGCGTGACGATCATTTCGGCCGCTGTGGACGATGCCATCGACGACCGCGGGTGCATCCGCCCTGGCCTTGGAGACTTTGCGCAGCGCTATTGGAATCAGATCATTCAAACGTGACCCTCGACCTTCCTCTTAAGTTAACCACAGATCACGATCCGATAAAGTAAGCCTTGCATCGTATACACCTCCTGAACGTGTATACCAAAGGAGGTGCGGGTGCACGGTACCATCCACGTAATTACCCCCTTTCCAAACCGTCCTTCGCCCTGAATCAGGAACGTGCTGAGCAAGCGCGACCATCACTCTCTCGCGGACGCTGCCGTAAAAAGTGTCAACCACCCGTTGGCGGCGGCAATTGGCTGGCGCTTTACGCCCACGCTCTTCCTCCTCCATCACGCACGGCCAAAGGCATCGATCGCATCGCATCCGATCCGATCCGCGTGGCTGTTTCTCGAGCTCTCCCCCTCCTCCGCCCCCGCCTCCCTCCTTTTCCTCCCCCTCTGCCGCCATGTCCACCACCGATGACGCGCCGGTGGCGCTATCCGTGGCGCCCGACACCAAGTACGACCTGACCAACACGCTGGCCCCGTTCATGGACCTGCACTTCATGTTCCCGCTCATCGACTTCCTCTCGAGCAATGAGCTGTACGATGAGGCCCAGCTCATGGCCGCCAAGCTCTCGCTGCTCAAGCCCACCAACATGGCCGACTTTGCCGTGGAGATCTACCAGACGTTGCACGACACGGAGGAGGTGCCCACCGAGTTTGAGACCCGTCGAGGCGAAATCCTGGATGCGCTGAGCTTTGCCAAGAGCGAATGCCGCCCCATGCTTGAGCTCATTGAGGATGAAGAGAAGATCATGCAGTTGCAGAGCGAGAACCTGCTCAACGCCAGCTACCTGGAGCAGAACGAGGGCGTACGTACTGATTGCAGCACTTTTTGTTTTGATCCGCTGGCAGATGAGGGGGCTAACAATGTGGATGGTGGTTTTGCTGAACGTGGGTAGATCTCGCCAGCGGTGCTGGATGGACTCTACCGCTACGCCAAGCTGCAGTACGAGTGTGGCAACTACCAGGACTGCCTCACGTACCTGACGTACTATGGCGTGCTGATCCCCAACTCCTCGCAGCAGTACCTCAATGCGCTCTGGGGCAAGCTCTCGGCGGAGGTGCTCATCTTCCGATGGGAGGACGCACTTGCCGACATCTCCCGCATCCACGACGTCATTGAGAACAGCGTACGTGCCTTCAATCTCCATCTGTCCATCTGTCCATCTTCTCTTTCAGGCCACTCACTTTGTGTCTCCACGCTCTCTCTTTCTATCTGTTGCCCTGTACAGACGGTGATGACGCCCGTGGAACAGCTGCAGCAACGCACGTGGCTGCTGCACTGGTCGCTGTTTGTGTTTGCGTGGCACGAGGAAGGCCGCGACGCGATCGTCGACTTTATGCTGCAGTCGCGCTGCGTGGAGGCCATCCAGAGCAATGCGCCATGGCTGCTGCGCTATTTATCCGCCGGTGTGATCCTGCACAAGCGTCGTCGTCACTTGACCAAGGACCTGCTTCGCATCCTGCGCGTGGATGACCACACGTACCGGGACCCGATCATTGACTTTGTCGAGTGCCTCTTTGTGAGCTTTGATTTTGAATCCGCGCAGGAGAAGTTGCGGGAATGTGAAGTGGTGCTGGCCAGTGATTTCTTTTTGTACGAGAAGAATATGGGCGACTTTATGGAGTCGGCCCGTGTGGCCATCTTTGAAATGTACTGCCGGGTGCACCGCACGATTGATATCAAGATGTTGTCGACCAAGTTGGCCATGGAGGATGACGTTGAGGCCGAGAAGTGGATCGTCAACCTGATTCGCAACGCCCGACTGGATGCCAAGATTGACTCGCAGGCGGGCCGCATCGTGATGGGGACGCCGCAGAACTCGGTGCATCGCCAGGTGATTGACAAGACGCGCGACCTCGCGGCGCGGACATGCAGCATGGTGGCGCAGTTTGAGCGCATGGGCAAGCGAAAGACGTTGCAGTAGGTGAGCGTTGTTCCCCACCCACCTGCTGGCTGCTGGCGACGAATGGAACGCAGGACGAGCGCACCTCAAGAGATGGACTGGGGTTGGTAGTTGGTAGTTGGTTGTTGGCTGTTGGCTAATTGGTTGGTGGTCAGTGATCAGCACCAAGTAGAGCAGGACTGGGCACATGCAGATGGAGAGTGAGGATCGTTGCGTGGCCGCGTAGTTTGTCAGGACACGAGTATACATATTCATCCCCCCACTCACTCCCTCCCTTGCTCACTGATTACTACCCTCCTCCTCTGCGCCATGGCTATCCGTCGTGGATATGGGATTGTCCTACCAAACTGGGTTGCTGGGTCGGTACCCCCCACGTCTCTTGGGATGAGGGATCTCTTTAGTAGAACTCGATCTCATCTCTATCCAATAGCTTGACGATGATGGCAAAGGTGAAGGTGACCGTGGCGATGCGATGCGATGGTGTGTGATGTAGTGATGCATACTACTTCGAAGTATCAGTACTTGCCATCCGTCGCGTCGTTCATGATTTGCCTTCTGGAGAAGAAGACGAACCCTAGAAAGGGAGAGTTGGAATGGGACGGTGGGTGGGTGGGTGGGTGGGTGGCTGGCTACCTTGAGAACTGCCAAGGACATGTCGTTTGGGTACAGTACTGTAGCGGATGGATAGTTGATCAACAAAGAAGCACAACAAAGCAAAACGGACATGCACTGGGGGGTTTCGCATTTGTCTGACCTCCCATGCCAGAAGAGAAGACACTTGACCAACCACCACCTCCTACAGTTCGGCCGCCCTGCTCTTCCATAGATTCGCGGATCCAACATATGTAGAGCCGCCACCAGCGCACCTTCAGTTTTGCATTCTGTTCCTCCTCCACCTCCTCCTCTTCCTCTCCGTCTTGTGCTCGCATGTGGCGCCCCACCATCCCCGTGCCAACCCCCACTCCGCCTCCACCATCAGTACGCCATTCAGCCATGTCCAGCAAAAGCAGCACCAGCACCAGCACCTGCTTGTATGATGAAGATGACCGTCGCCTGGAGCGTGCACTGTCACGTCGATTCCACTGGCGCTCGCTGCTCTGCTTGGGCGCCGTCCTGCTCACGTTGGGTTGGCTCGTCAACTCAGCCAGCCTACTCATGGCCCGCCCTCTGACTGGCGGCTCCCCCCGTAGTATGCCCACCATCCTCAGCGATGCGAAGGAGCAAGTCTTTCAGTCCAAACTGCGAGCCCAGGAACTGCAGACGATAACCACGGGCGACGACGAGAACAACAAGGACAATGACAACGAGTGGCCAGACCACGAGGTGATGACGCCACCGCTGGGTGAGACGCCGTCCCCTTCACCAGTCACGCACAAGCGCGTCGAGACTTGGCCCATGCACGACGACTTCTACACGTCCCGGTTTCTGAGCCACGAGACGTCGACCACCATCATCTTCAACCTCTTCCAGGGCTCGGCCGAGGCGCTGGCCATGCAGCTCGCGGTCGCGACGTCGCAGCAGTTTGTGACGCCCCCCGAGATCTGGGTCATGTGCTTCCACTCCCCCCTGCGCGCAGCCTACGAGCGGGTCGTGAATCAGGTCCGTGCGCGGGTCCCACACAAGATTATCTTCACGGTCTCCGAGTTTAACCACAAATTCCACGGCCGCTTCCTGTTGGCGTACATGGCCACGACCAAGTACGTGCTGATCGTGGACGACGACCGCATGCTGTCACCAACGATTGTGTACGATTACATTCAGTGCATGCACCGCCAGCGAGGCGTCTGGGGCAACATGGGTCATATTCGCGCCAAGGACTTTACCGGCTATCGTGCCTGGCCCAAGCATGCCCTCAAGCTCGCACCGATCCCGAAGGATGCCTTCGTGGAGGTGGATTACCTCAGCGGCATGTGGTTCCTGGAGCAGTCCTGGCTCGAGTATTTCGTCAAGGAACGGCCCCCCACGTGGCAGACCGCGGAGGACATGCATTTGTCCCATGTCATGCGCAAGTACCTCAACCTCAACTCGTATGGCGCCAACGTGGCGCTGGAGGTGCCGCTTCTACCCGTCAAGACGCACCGCGCCACCGTGGGCTCAGCGCTGGAACTGCGAGAGTATGTCTTTGACCATCAATTGGGGCGTGGCAACAAGGTCGTCAACGTGGAGCAGCCTATTCGTACACTGGTCTACATTGAGACCGTCTCGGACGCCAACGATTTCATGCGCAAGCTCGCGAGCTGCCGCGGTGGCGCCAGTACCAAGAGGGCGCCCTGGTGTGACGCTGGTGCGACGGCGGCCGTGTTCCGTGGCGGACCGGACCAGGACGTGGGCGCGCTATTGATTGCAGCCAAACGCCTCTGCAAGACCACCAACTGCGAATACTTCTCGGTCAAACCCAAGATCCAGCACGCGATTCAGTACTTTGACATGCGTGAAAGCTTTGGGCAGCACGGCATCGACGTCCCGATGCAGACCGCAGCCTCGGATATCTTGCTCTCGTTCGTAGGCGTGCTCAATAACCTCGAGCCCGAGTACGTCTTCCTGCCCAGCGTCGACAACCAGAAGCAGCAGCAGCAGCAGGAGTCTGCAGAGGAGACCGGGTCGGGCATTAAACCCCGCTGGGGCGTGTACCACGACACGCTTCGGCTCGCGCTGAAGATTCACCGCAATTCGCCCAGCAACCCCAAATGGGGCGACCGCAAGCGCACCTTCAACGCCAAGACTGCGTACCCCTCTTCTGTGCGTGCATTCGCGTGGACCCACTCCGCGGCCGACGCATATACAGCGAATGCCGTCGCCCCCGAGTCTTGGCGCGAGCTTGTGACCGAGTTCTGACGAAAACAAAGCGTTCTGATGAGGTCGTAATTCTGTGTAATTCGATTATTCTTCCAGTTTATACTTGTTTACCGAAAAGCTGGCCAACCCGGGGCTTCTAATAGTAGACTCTCTGGCCTGGACGGTCCTCTATAAAATGTTCCCAGGGGGGAGGGTCTACTATTATAGGCCGCCCGGTCCTGCTGCGGTCGGTCACTCACCTACCATCGGGGACGTTCCCACCGCAGAAGCCCGCGAGGACTAAATCCATCAACGTCCAAAGCGCAGTTAGACCGCCGAAACCGGACAACAATGGGC
This sequence comes from Pythium grandisporangium, assembly GCA_023336285.1. Lineage (NCBI taxonomy): Eukaryota > Oomycota > Peronosporomycetes > Pythiales > Pythiaceae > Pythium > Pythium grandisporangium. The sequence continues at coordinate 5,929 of JAADWT010000077.1, forward strand.
GGCGTGGACAAGTATCCGTACCCCAAGTACACGTGGTCACCGGCGGGCGGCTGGTGGCTCGAGACCAAGAACTGGCGCGCCAAGACGGGCCTCGCCATGGGCGTCATGGCCGTCGCCATCTTCCCCATCGCGCTGTACTCACGCTCGTCGCATGTCAAGTTCCCATCCCCAGAGCGCCGCAAGCTGCCGTCACTGCACGCGCAGGACTAAGAGAAGACTCAAGAGACTTGTCGCACCCATTGGTTGATTTCGCAACGTGGTGGGTCTAACGAGGCTGCCTGGATGGCGCTGGTGACGATGATACTGAAGGGTGGGTGCTGTGACGTGCAGCGTCCAGTGGCGAACATGTCTCCACCATACAAACAGATAGACAAACAGACAGATAGACCGATTTGGGCTGTTTGTTTAGACTCGGGAACAGCGCAATGCGGCTAATATCAACAAATGGAAGAGTCGATGAGGTCGAAAGCTCGCGTTGTTTTCGGTTTGGATGTGTCTTTGTGACGGAGGTTATCTACTGGTGTACTGGGTGGGCTCCATCTGCCGTGACGGTCGGATTCAAGTGGGTCTGCGGCCTGCGTGGACTGTAAACACACCAAGGATGCCCTACCTCCCTCTTGCATCCTTATTTTTTTTTTCTTTTCTTTCCAATTCTCTCTCTCTCTGCATCCTACTAGTACGTCGCTTTCAAAATTCACACCGGTCATCATCCAGTTCGATGAATCCGTCCGGCACGCCATCGGGGGATTCAGGGGGCTCCAGCGTAGGAGACGCCACGTCCTGCTTGGGTTTGCTTTTCCCAAAGGGTTTCTTGGGCATCTTGATCTTGCCCTTCCATAGTTTCCCCTTCTTCTTCTTGCCCGAGGCCGGGTCAGCGTCCACGTCCACTTCTTCGTCGACATCTTCCAGTTCCGTGGCCTCGGAGCTTTGACGATCGCGGGCGAGTGATGAATTTTCACTGTCGACGGTGCCCTTCCTCTTCATCTTGGGCATTTTGGGTAATTTGCCCTTCCACAGCCCTTTCTTCTTCTTCTTTGTGGTCGGTTCATCGTCTTCCTCATTCACAGAACTCATCACTGAGACGGGTGATGGATCCGGAAGATCAGAGCCTAAGCGGGGAACGTCACTAGGCGTGCGATCCAATGACGAATCGTGGCGTGACAGGGCATCATCGCTTTCATATGAGCTTTGAGAAATCGATATTTTGCGTGGGGACGCCAACGAAGACTGTTGACCTTCGGATTCATACCCATGTGCAGGCATGCCATTGCCGCTCTCGTAGGACGAACGTTCCTGTTGCGACGCGTTGGTCGGTGCCTTCATCAAATCAGTCTTTTCCTCTGATTTTGGTTGAACCTTGTCGATCACAATGCCATCATCACTGTGATCTGACATTGGTTCCTCAACCTTCTCAAATTGGAAATGCGCTTTGGGGGAGGCGGCGGGAGAGGCGGACGGTGATGCAGGCGGTGATGCCGGCGGTGATGCAGGCGGTGATGCAGGCGGGGATACGGGCGGTGATGCAGGCGGGGGTGCAGCCGGGGATGCAGTCGGTGATGCAGATGCAGACGGAGGAGGCGATGCGGGTGGTGAATATTTGGGCGATGGAGGGGGTGGTGCCATCGTGGCATCGGATTTCCGCTTGCTTGCATCTTTCATGGACGACGATTGCGATCGAGGCTTGATCACATCACTTCCAGTGTCGTGTGATGCCTGGTCACTTTCCGGCTTGTGTGATTTTGATGAAGCTTTCGAGGATGTCGACTGTGTTCGTGACTTCGAGTTCTTCCGGATGTTGGAAATATCTACGTTTTCAGATTCACTGTCGGAGAACTGTTGTTTACGAGACTTCGACTTTGATGACTGCTTCACGCGCCTTCCATCGCTGTCACTTCCGTGCGATTCACTGTCATAGTCACTACCTGACTTGCCGTGTCTCTTCGATTTGTGTTTTGAGCGTTTCTGAGATCGATTATCACGATACTTGGAGTTTGATCGCGAAGCACCTTCACGCATGTCATCGGAGCTTTCATCGGATGACCTTTCATCCGAGCTTTCCGCTCGCGCCTTTGATCGCCCACCACGCTTCGCTTTCGACTTGGGTGACCGTCTTCGTGACTTGGATCGTGACACGCCCCGCCCCTCTGAAGAATCGCTATCACCATTGCTCGACGAACGAGAATCGTACCCTTTGCGGCGAGATGACCGCTTTGAAGATTTCTTGGACTTCGACGATGTCCGCGACCCTCGAGATCTAGATTTGACATCTTCTTCAGACGTCCCTTGCTCATCGGAACCATCACTACGACTACGATCACGACGCTTTGCTGAATCACGTGAACGGTGAGTCTTGGCGTCACTAGTTCGTTTCTCACGGTGATCAGAGTTAATGTCGTCCTTTTTCAACCGTTTGTCATCGTAGTATTCCCTTTCATACTCCTCAGCGTGTTCGTCATCCTCAAATGGCTCTTCATCAAGCGGAAGGACCCAACTCGTTTCACCAGTTCTATTGTTCACGAAATAGAACTGACCCGGGGTCGAACGGCTTTCTCGCTTTGTCCATCCATGAGGCACATGCGGTTCTACTTCAACACTCCCCGCCGACGAACGATTGTACGATGCTTCTGACAATCCTGAATCACGAGATGCCTGTACGTTCGGGTTTGAAATGGGCACTCGCTGCGCGTACTTGTTGAAAACCACGGCAGCTGAAACCCGCCTACGACGTTCAGCAACGATTGCTTCTACCTCAGACATTTCGCCTTGACCATTATCAGACGACACAGACGATCGAGTTCTGGGGTGATGCTCAGGGATAGATGAAGTGGTGGATCGGCTGGATCGATCCACAGAGGAAGCATAATCGTAATCGGATGTCTGTGATTCCGAGAGTCGAGCCAAGGAACTTCCAGACCTATCGCGAAAGTCTTTATCTTCACCTTCTGACACACGGACACCAGATGACGAGCTTGTCGATCCATGTTGACGTTCGCTGATTTCTTTTCCAAGCTGATCTTCGGTTTCAAATTCTGATTCACCACCAATGATCTCCTGATCGAATTCGCTGTCATCGTGACTTTGGTCTTCCGAATCGCTGTGGTGATCTTCACTCATAGGCTCTTCACCACTCGGAGACGCGGTTGGCGCCGCGTTCGTCGTCGAACCCTTCTTCTTCTTCTTGAGGAACATGGATTTCTTAAAGAGCCCGCCTTTCGAACTTTTAGCCGCAGGCACAAGCGCCAGTTCATTCCCCACCGAGTCTGCTTTCGATGACGAGGATCCAGATTTTCCCATGACAGCCGCGAGTGCCATCGCCGGCGACGGTTTTTTGCCCTGATTCTTTGCCTTTTTCTCGAGCGCCTTCGTTTTCTTCTCAATCTCCTTTTCGCGCTTCTCCAGTTCCTTCATACGCTTTTCAATTTCTTTATCGGTATCCTTTTGGCGCTTCGCGGCCTCCTTGTCCGCCTCCTTGGCCTTCTTGTCCATCTCGCGTTGCTTCTTCTCCATTTCCAACTCACGCTGGCGATACTCCGCGACCCGCTCCGTCAGCTCCTGCTGCTGCGCCTCCAACGCCTCTTCACGTGCCTCGATTTCGCGTTGCTGCTGTGCCATTTGCGTCTGCAGTTTCTCCATGGACGACTGCAACGCATGGGTTTCCTGGCCCTGCAGCTCAAACGTCGACTCTTGTTTCCGGAAGTCGGCCTCCCGCTCACGAAGTTCCAGTTCGCGCTGACGCAGCGTGCCAATGACCCGTGATTGCTGGTCAGCCTCGGCAAAGATGTCATCCAGCAGACTCTCGAGCTCGGTCAGTGTACGTGCGATGTCGGCTTCCGAGGCACTGGAGGAACGACGCGGAACTTCATGGTTCTCCACGCCGCGCAGCTTGTAGAGGTACCCTTCCGCTTTTTGCGTGAGCGTCAGTGTGGTCAGTGATACGTCCTTGGCCTTGGAATGCAGCTCCGCGAGCCGTTCGTCCGCGACCGCGAGGCTCTCGTGCAATTGGGTGAGCTCGCCGTCGTGCTCTAGGTCGAAACGGTGGTTCACGATCGCGTCCATCCATTCCTCGGCTTCCTCCTCCGTCTCCGTGTCCAGGTACAGCGGGCGAAACTTGGTCTTATCCGCGCGGTCGCTCATGCTTTTCGGTAATTGTCCCGTGACCCGGAAGCTGTGTTCACTGCCGCCCACGCTGCGCTGCAGGCACTCCACATTGAAGCGGACATCCTCAAGGAACTCGAGGTCGATGATGCCGCGCGGCTCGCGGTCCTGCTTGGTATTGTAGTAATACAGCAACGTCATGGGCTTGAGCACGAAGAAATACTTGGTCCATTTCCCTGGTTCATTATCCGCCTGCTTTTGCAGGAATCCGCTCTTGGAGGCCAGCGACGCCAGCTGACGCGCGTCCGACGGTGGCGCGAACCGAATGCGCTGTCGTTTGGCCGCCGCCGCGGCCGCGGCCGCCGACTTGGGTCCGCCCGAGCCACGAGACGGCTCCGCACTGGAGGCACCAGCGGCCGCGGCATCGGCCGACATGAAGGAGCCGCCGCCGCCGCTGCCGCTGCCACTGCCACCCAGTGAGCTGGTGGAGGTCGTGGAGCCGGCAGTGCTGCGGCCACTGGAGCTGCTGGAGGCTGTACTGCTCCCCGTGTTGCGCTGAAGCTCGGGCCGTGGCCGTGGCCGCCCACGATGCGAGCGCATCTTGCCCGACATGGCGCGTTGTCTAGGTTTCCGCGCGGGTCAAAATGGATATGAATGGGATGTGGGTGGGTGTGGTTTCTTGACGGATGGTGTTGGTGTTGGGGTCGTTGGCGTTGACGACGTTGGTGGTGGGTGTTGGTGCTGTTGGACGTGCTGTTTTGCCAAAAGCCACTCGCGAAAACGCCAACAACCTCGGCCGGCTGCTGGAATTCCGGTCTGTAGAGCCCGTAGTGTGGCGCGATGACGCCCAATATGTGGGTGATTTGATAGACGGATTTCCAAACTGTAGGAGGGGAGAGGGGAAACCTTGGGGCAATCAATCACACCTGCCTCCATGCTGGCGGTTGTGTTGCATGAACAGACTTGCCGGTCCGCGCCAAACGCTCTGCCGCAACATAAGGAGCCCGTTTGCTAATGAGATGGCTCGCACGGATGAATAGGGCTATCGTATATCAATGCATGGATAAAGAGCGCTTGGTATCTGGTTTCGACACCTGGCGTAACGGAAGAAATTACCGGAAACAGCGCTTGGAACTTCAAGAATTATGGGATTACGTGCTGCCACCGTTTGTGTGGATCGGCGGCGTATGACACTTTACGGTATAGTTGGAAATTAGATAGGAAACCCGAGCCCAGCCATTCACGTGGGTGGAATGGCGAACTTCCTTTCACCCCTACAGTCATTCACATGGGTGCAATGGCTGCGCGACACATGATCGGCAGACTCCGCAAAGGTTTTGATACGCAGCGCGGCTGCCGTGCCAGACACGTGGGCCAACAAAGTCGAAGCTGGAAGAGCTCAAGGGGACGTTCAATTGCGGAGAAACACTTTTAGTGACATGGCACTAATCAGATATGTGACGCGTGGTTGATCATCAAGTGTAGTACGCGGAGCAGTTGAGTGATCCAATTTGCATCCAATTTGGATCATCGTCTCTTGAAATAGGTCAAGCACCCGTCAGACACATGCCTGCCACGACCTTCAACGAGATCACACGAGGTGAGAGCACAAGACAATCCGCTGGAACGCAACGTCGTCGTGATAAAGAGGATTGACTTGGTTTCCACAGGGCTCGCTCCCTAAATGAGGCAGTTGACAGCTTGGAGAAGAAGTTGGTCGTTCTAAGATTTCAACACAATCCGGCCCGCCTCATACATTCTCTCTTTTGGTAAGCTGGCAATCCACTTACATGTGGTTTTACACGGCGACGCAATTGGCTAAGCAGCAAGAGATGAAACAAACAAACAACCTCCCAGCAAAACCTCATGCTTGATTTTGATTCCGCTGTGAGAAAGGTACTCGAACTGCATTTGAATCATCTTATCGACTCACAGTCCTGCTTTTAAAACAGTGGGAATCGCCCTATCGAGACGTTTGGCTTCCAGCTGCAAGTCACCAAACAACTTGGAACAGCTGAAGGTAGCGTACGCCACTATGCCAAGGCGAGTTCGATAAATCAAGGCACAACTCTTGTCTCCATACTTGCACGGGCGACCAAGCTGATTACCGAGAAGTTTACGTTGCGTGAGACCTCAATGGATGCATTGGTGCACCAGAAACTCGATCAACTGCAAGCGCATTGTTTCGTGCTCTGCCCAACATACATGCTTTCCGCCATACGGATTGCTGCATTTGTTGTACCATCCACTGGTTCAGACGCGCAATCCAACATACAGAATCTCCGTCTCGTGCGCTGCCTCGAATTGCACCACGACGGCTTTGACAGTATCCTCGTTCACCTCTTCCAGTTGGTCAATCGTCTGACACAACTCCAGAGTCAGCGCAGCACCACTCATTGCATCATCGAGCGTGTCTTCCACGTCCATACAAATGATATGCAACGTCTTCCTCCGAAAGAAGAGCTGTATCCGCATGCGCAAGTCTGTTTATCTCAGGCAAAACGGTATAAGAAAGGGTTTTCCGTCAGCGACGAGCCAGCTATACAATCCCATCTTCGGTCAAGCGAGGCGGCAGGCTCACCTTCCAGGACAGCCAAAAACATTTGGTAGTCAAGGCATACCACAACGTCAATCCCCCGTAGTTTCTTGCTACTTAACAGCTGCCATCGTTGTGGGCCTCGCTTGATTTGTCGATCACGGTCCAGTATCGACAACACGCCGTTGCCTGTAAACAACGCCTGATCCTCCGCCTGAAGCGTTTGATACATGGCGTCATACGACTCCTGGAAGCTAAAGAAACGCGGTGACAGCAAGCTGCGCCCTGGAAAACAGACACGCTTGCCCGCGCCAAACGAGCAGACTTGGAGGCCGTGGCGCTGCAGCTCAGCGTGGGCGGCCATGCTGCGGTTCACGTTATTAATACAGACGGTGGCAAACACGAGGCTCTTGTTCATCGAGGTCGTGGTCGTGGTCGTGGTGGTCCGCTTGCAGTCATCGTCTACATCCACGTCTTCGTCATTCTCGCTATTGGCAACCGAGTTGGTGGGTGCGTCTTGCTCGCTGCGTGTGCGGGTCGTGCGCAACCGCCGCCGCACGCGGGCCACCAGACTGCGCCGCCGCGTGGGCTCGTCGTCCTTATTCAATGGACGCTGGCCTTCGGCATCGGTGGACGCCATGCAGGAGGCATCCATGCAGCTCAGGTGTCGTAGCATGTCGTCGCTCTCACTCTCGCTGGTGCTAGTAGCGCTCTCACTTTCGCTGTCACGTTCGCCTGGGTAAAGAGATCCGTTGGTATTGTTGGCGTTATTGGTGGTGTTGGCGGTGTTGGCGGTGGGGTCACTTGCGCAGTCATCGGTGGTTGTGGGCGGACGGTTGAGCGCTTCGCTGGCACGATCGTGTACCGTTGGTTGGATCCGCAGCATCTTGCTGTTGGTTTGTTGTTCCCTCGCTTTTTATTTTTTATTCCTTCTTTTCGTGGATTCAACGGGTATGTGTCCAAAGAACGGATGGGTACGGGCGATGGGTTGTCGATAATCAGGTTCTTTTTGTTCTGACCAGACCTCCTTGACGTGAAATATGTCCGTCGTGGTCGCTTGTGTCCGCGAATGGTGCATTTTTATAGTTTTTTTCAGCAACTTGAAGTGCTTTCTTCCTCAACCATGTGAACAGGCATAAAAGAAGCACCAGCAATTATTCCCCGTCCCCATGGCACTTTCATCTCGCCACTTAACGGGTTATTCCGGTCGGAGAACCAATCAGCTACCAAGCCACACGAATCATTTACGGGATTTCCTCTAACCAGAGAGAGAGACATGCAACTTGCATCACCTGGCGTGTCTCCCATGCGACGACCGCTTGCACCTTGGTCATATCCATCGACGAATTCTGAACATGACCGCTCTTCAAAGACTGAGACGGGGGGTGGCTGTACAAGAACTACCCAATCCCGCTGGACGTTGGGTGCTCTTCATCCGCTTGGTCTGCGTCGGCGTCGTCATCCTCTCTGCCTTTGGGGGTCACGCCAAGTGGCTACACTGTGACTTAATGAGTCACAAGTCACAGTGTAGCCACTTGACTTGCGGTCATTTGCGTGTGATCAACACAGGGAACAGGACATGAGTTTGGCGGCATCAAGAACAAGATCGTTTGCGTCTGTATGTCTGCGTGTGGTTGCTCCAGGAAGGGAGCAACAGTTTAGATTGGTGTTCACGAACGAGAGACGGTATCAGATCAGATCGTGCTACATGAAGACATGAAGAAGAACGTGCCATCCTCGTCGACTTGGTCAGTCGCCTAATGCTGCCCGCAGACGTTCCCGGCCTTGTGGTCCTCCGTGTTACCGCACCAACCCCACTGGCTGCAAAAGTCGGTGCCCTTGAGGCATTTGGCCCCGCCAAAGCTCGGCCCACAACGTCCATCGGCGCGTGGTTGCGCGGGGCACTTGGGCTGCGGAGCCAACACCACGGGGCCACCGCATAAGTTCTTCTGCTTGTGCTCCTCCGTGTTGCCACACCAGCCGTAGATGCTGCAGTGGTCACCTTCCTTGAGGCAGCGCGCGTTGCCGAAGCTTGGCCCGCAGCGTTCGTCGGCGCGTGGGTCACCGAGGCACTTAGGAATGTTGGCGCCGCCGCAGACGTTGCCGTTCTGGTACGCCGTGGTCTTGCCGCACCAGCCGTAGATGCTGCAAAAGTCCCCATCGAGACCACAGCGTGCGTTGCCGTTCTTGGGTCCGCACTTGAAATCTGGGCGGGCATCGCCGGAGCAGATTTCCGATCGTTCTTCAGGTTTTGGTCCATTACAGGCCTGCGCGTCGTGCAGCGCGAGCACGGCGAGCGTGGCGATGGTAATGCGGAGGGAGCTGACCTTCATGGTGACAGAGTGACTGGCTGAGTGACTGACTGGGGTGGCTTGGCGGATGGATGGTGGTGAATCAAGGAATGAGCGCTTTGGATGTGTGTGTGTGTGTGGGCATGCGATGGCTTGATCCTTAGGCAGGCTCTGTCTGGGGAGAAGGAGGAAGAAGAGTCACAACCACCACTCAGGCAGACATCACTAGGACTCGCAACCACAGAAATCTTTGGATCAGCGCCGTATGCGCCGCATGGGTCAAGGGCCGCGGCCAGGGGGGCGGGGGATGGCTCTCTACTCGACCAGATCGCCCTGTCAGCCGTTCATTTTCATGCATCGCACTGGCGCAGTCATGAGCGACTCATCACGAAGGGTCGGAGCGCAACAAGTTCACATGAACAGACATGGATCATTGCAACCTCCCGTATCTTTGTGCTACACCGACCCTACCAGCAGGATACATAATGAGATTGAGAGAACAACGGCGCGTAGAGCGCAACGCCAAGTAGCTACACTGTGAGTTGTGCAGCATTCATGCCGCTTGTACCTGACAGAATGCAGGAGGAATGCATCCTTCGAGAATTCGTGTATGACCAACTCAACAGGGAGTAGGGCGTGCGCTCCGCAGCATCAAGCACAAGAGCACTGGTTTTTATGTGTGTGTGTGTGGTGGAAAGATTATGTATTCGGAAAAGTTGCTCGAGTACGCGACAATGGAGCAACAGTTATCCCGTCGGTGGTGCCGTGAAGCACGGAACGGCGTTGACGAACGAGAGAAGGTATCAGATCAGATCGTGCTACATGAAGAAGAACGCGCCATCCTCGTCGACTCTCGGGATTATTCCGCGCGGTTGAGTCGCCTAATGCTGCCCGCAGACGTTCCCGGCCTTGTGGGCCTCCGTGTTGCCGCACCAGCCCCATCGGCTGCAAAAGTCCGTGCCCTTGAGGCATTTGGCCCCGCCAAAGCTCGGCCCACAGCGTCCGTCGGTGCGCGGTTGCGCCGAGCAGTAGGGCTGCGGAGCCAACACCACGGGGCCACCGCATACGTTGTCCCGCATGTGCGCCCTGGTGTTGCCACACCAGCCGTAGATGCTGCAGTGGTCACCTTCCTTGAGGCAGCGCGCGTTGCCGAAGCTTGGACCGCAGCGTTCGTCGGTGCGTGGGTCGCCCATGCACTTGGGAACATTGGCGCCACCGCAGACGTTGCCGTTCTGGTACGCCGTGGTCTTGCCGCACCAGCCGTAGATGCTGCAAAAGTCCCCATCGAGACCACAGCGTGCGTTGCCGTTCTTGGGTCCGCACTTGAAATCCGGGCGGGCATCGGCCGAGCAGATTGACGCCTCCGCACCGTGAAGCGCGGACATGACGAGTGCAGCGATGGCAATGCGGATGGAGGTGACCTTCATGATGACAGAATGACTGACAGACTGGGGGTGACTTGGAGGATCGATGGATGGATCGTGAATTAAGGAATGAGCGCTTCTGACGTGGGGGTACTTTTACATGCCATGGCTTGGTGCTTGGTGCTCCAGTGGCTCTGCCTGGGGGAGCCTGGAGGAGGAGGAGGAGGAAGAAGAAGGGGCCACTGCCACAGCAACCACGTGCTGGCGTTGGAGGCAGACATCATCACTTGGCGCAGCGCAACGGGGGCTCGCAACCACAGAAATCTTTGGATCAGCGCCGCATGAGTCAACGGGCGCGACCAGAGGGGCGGGGGGCGGTGGCTCTCCATGTGACGAGATCGGCCTTCCAGCCGTTGATTTTAACGCATCACACAGGTTCAGTGTCATGAACGACTCGCCATAAAGGGTCGCTCCGGAGCAGTCATGAACGACTCATCAAGACGGCGGGTCAAAGCGCACCAAGTTCACATGAAAAGAGAGATGGACCATGACAGCCTCCCCATATCTTTTTGTTACATCTACCAGCAGGAAGCATACTGAAATCGAGACAACGACGATGCGTCGAGCGCTCCTCTAGCGCAAATCCTGCTCAATTGGCGGTGACCGCTTCCTCCTCCTCCTCTTCGTCCTCCCATTCCTCGTCCTCGTCGTCGTCCTCCTCCTCCTCATCGCGGTGCTTGATGTGCGCATAAGTCTTGCGCAGCTCCTCGGCATCTGCCGGTGGGTTATCCGCCAGTGCGCGCAGCTTCTGCGTTGGCACGCAGTCCTTGCCACTCACGATGCAGGCAATCTCGTACGCCCTCGTGTAGGCCTCCACGGCGGCGTTGCGGTTGCCCAGCACGACCTCCACCTGCGCGAGGTTATCGTAATAGATCGTCTTCTCGTGGTGTGGGCCGGGCACGGTCACGTTCATGATCGTGATGATGCGCTGCCATACCTGCGCCAGCTCGGCGCGGCTCTCCTCATCCGCGATGACCGCATTGATAGCCGCGCCCTCGCAACCCATGGCGTCCAATGCCCAGAAGAGCAGGTAATGACGTTCGTGCAGTGGACTACGCGCCACGAGAGCGTCCACGGCGGCCAGGTCGTCGGGGAATCCTTCTTCCAAGAGCTTCTCCTCAGCGGCGATGAACGACGCGCACTCGTTCTCGCTCGGCGTGTATCCGCACTGGCTGCATTTCCAGTCAAACGTGAGCGCCTCTGGGTCCGTGAGCGGTGCCTGCGACGCCTGTGGCTGTGAGTATGGGTACACGACTCCATCCGTGCAGCTCGCGCTGGCGCACTTGAAGGCGCGGCACGTGTCGGGAAGCACCGTGCAGGCCTCACACGAGCAGATAAAGCCGTAGGATTCCAGCAGAGAGGCCATGCGCTCCTCCGTGGGGCGGTAAAAGAAGTTGCCATAGTCGATGGAGAGCGGCTCGCCCTTGGCGATGGGGCGAATCGCCGTCATCCAGAGCTCAGCATCATAGGTCGTGAAGCTGCAGTTGGGCAGGCAGTTGTGCTCCATGCGGCACGCGGAGAGGAAAAGCCCCGAGCCGCCAAGGTTCTCCAGTTCATGCGAGTTGGTGTTGAGGACACCCATGAGTGTGGCCATCTGATCGTCTGTGAAGCCCGTGGGGAAGATGTCGGGAATGGTTTCGCGAAGCAGGGCCGCCTCTTCCAGGCAGCTCTCGACATTCGCAGTCGTTAGCGCCAGCACCTCGGCCAGTGCCTCGGGACCATCACGTTCGTACATGGCCAAACACTTGAGGATGCAGCGCGCGCGGTCCACCTCCGCGATGCTTTCCATCTCGGCCATCACCAGCACGATGGCCTCACGACGCACGGCGTCCTTGGTCAGTGCCTCCGAGTACATGCGCTTGGGCTCCCCCGTACGGTCGCAGTGGCAGGTCGGATGCGCTTCGTCCTTGTCTTCCTCACAGCCGTCGCACACGTCCGAGCTCCAGGGCGCGTACACAAAGGCCTGCTCGCTAAAGATCACGTCCCCCGCGTCAAACGCGCGCTCGCTCAAGACCACCTTGCCCTTGGCGCCATCCTCCGCGATCCGTACGCCACAGGCAGCAAACGAAGGTGCTGAGACCGCCATGAGCAAGTCGTGAGCAAGTCGAACCAATGACCTGATAACTACCTGTATGTACAGTCAGTATATACTGTGTGCTGTGCCACCTTCGGTGGGTGCCTGTTGGGCCGTTCGATTTTGAATTTGGCTGCAAATGGATGGTTGCTGGAGTCGTGAAATTAATTTACTGGTGTGGACCACACCACGCGCTACGGCATGGCTACACTTTTACCTACAGATTGATGGCAGGGAAGAATGGGTGTAACCAGGAAGCTGCGATCGTGACCATGACCATGTCGATGCAAGGACAAGGCATGCGTAACGACGTGAACGAAAGAGAGTTACAGCTTATATTTTGAAACAAGTAGCGTCAGATAAGCTATTTCATGGGTATGCTGGAGACGAATGCGCGGGTGAACGGAATCACTCGTTCAGCGCACAAGCAACCTGGAGTAAAAGATAAAAGGAGCAAATTCAAAAATAGAAACAAGCAGAAGCAGCACGACAACAATCATACGCGGCACACTCGGCACAATTTTCGCGGCCAATGATACACGCTTCCAGGCACTGCGTGGTGGTGACGGAGTGCAGGGAGCGACAGGATCGGGGGACGGAGCTGGCGGTCTTGCTAAATATACGGAGTGGAGCCGGTGTCCACCTTGGACTGAGATGTGTTGGAGCCGTACGAGATGGCGGGCGCCTCGTACGTAAACCCACCAAACATGTTGCGAGGCACCGTGGAGCCCGGCGTGGACTTGCTCATGGGTGTGCCCGTCACAGGTAGCTCGGTGAATTCTTTGTCAAAGTTGGACGTGTCCCCTGCCTCCTTGGCCTGTGGGTCGGATGGTTTGAACGGAGGCTCGGCCCAAAGCAGACCATCCCAGTCAATGTTGCGGAAGAACGGGTGCGCCTTCACCTCCGTGGCACCGCGACTGCCTAGTCGTTTCTCTGGGTCCCGGTGCAGGAACAGCGAGATCAAGGACGCCGCCTCCTTGCTCAGATACTTGGGGGTCTCCAGAGGCGCCTCACGGATGCGTGCAAAGAGCTCTTGGCGGTTGCGCGTGTACCAGGGTGGCAGGCCCGTGAGCATCTCAAAGAGTACCATGCCTAGCCCCCACCAGTCCACCGCCGTGCCGTGGCCCTTGCGCGCCAGGACCTCTGGCGCCAGGTACTCCGGTGTGCCACACAATGACATGGCACCGCTGTCCACTTCTGTGACGTGATCCTTGGCCAACCCAAAGTCCGCTAGCTTGATGTGTCCCAACTCATCCAGCAGGATGTTTTCCGGCTTGAGGTCACGGTAGACCACGCCCAGCGAGTGCAAGTGTTCCAGCGCCACCACGAGCTCGGCGCCGTAGAACACAGCCATCTTCTCTTCAAACTTGCCCATGCGCGAGAGATGGAAAAACAATTCACCACCGGGGCAATAATCCAGCACAAAGTAGAGCTTGGACTCGGTCTGGAACGCGTAATGCAGCCCCACGATGAACGGGTGACTCACCACACTCAGCACACGACGCTCCGTCTTGGTATGCTCGATCTGCTTGCGCTTGAGCAAATGCACCTTAGACAAAATCTTCATGGCAAAGATCTTGCTATTGGTCTTCTTGCGCACGAGCGTGACCTTCCCAAACGAGCCCTTCCCAATCACACGGATTAGCGTGAAATCCTCCAGACAGACCTTGTCGTTCAGGGCCGACTGGTCCACGAACGCGTCCAGGTCCACGGATGCCGGGAAGCTCGTGCCCGACGACGGCGCACTCTCCGGGGAACTCATACTTGCTCGTCGCTTGCTCTCTCTCTCTCTGGCCCTCTCTGTTGTTCTGCGCCGCTCTGCGAGTCAGCGAATGCGCCCACTTCCTCACGAACGAGGGCGATGGCGATGGCGGTGACAAGGACGAGGGCAATGTCGCTGTCGCTGTCGCACGCACGATCTCACACGGTCGCGGGACGTTGCGGCGGCTCTGTCTCGGTCGCAGTCGTCGTCCTCCTCCTCTATCGATCGACGTGGCACGCGACGAACGCTTGTCACTCGTCAAGATGCTGCCGTCTAAACGACGGAAGTCCCAACTGCCCACTGCCCACTGCCGACTGCCCACTGCTCACTGCTCACTCACTGCCTACTGTGTCCGCCACACACCCGCGCTTGCCGACTGAGTCTGAGAGTACTTCGATACCGATGAGCGAAGAACGAGTGGCGCAATGTCGGTCACTCCCCTCCCCCCGCCTGTGCGCGTGGCCGGATGTGTACCGTACGGTAGTATACACTCACTCGCCACGGATCGGACGCGATGTGACCACGGCCGCCAGTTTCAACTCAACTGCCGCACACACACACAAAATACACACACGCACACACGACGCACACACACCAGCAGTGACACGCACACAGGCAATGCTTGGATGCTGGTCGGAGGAGAGCGTTAGACTTTTGCGCTTGTTTGGCGCTCCGCGGGCGGCGTGTCCTGTCCTGTGCGCGAGTGTTGGAGTGAAAATGCGTTACTCCACAGAGGTCTAACCCCACCGACTCGCGCGAGTAATAAGAAAAGAGGCCAACGTGTCACACCCACACGGACCAAGGAAAAAAGGATTAGGAACAAGAAATCCGTCATCGATATCAAAAGCCCCAAACCTTCCTCCTTCTCCCTCCTCTCCTCTCCTCCGCCCAGACTGATCCTCTTCCACTGGAAGAGGATCAGTGGAAGTTCCACCTCCATGAGGCCGTATACACTACACCTGTACGACCGTATACTAGGGTGAATGTGAACGAAATGGAGGAACCCGCTCTCCACCACGGATTATTTTTAATTTTTAGGAAACTAATAAATCGTTTTTTTTTACAGGGTCACACTTCCAGCACAGGCGGTTATGTACTGAATTACCAGTCAATGAATAAAAACATAAAAAATTGCTCATATTTTATTTGGATGATTGGAAAAAAACCCAAAAAAATCGCCTGGAAACCAGAACGAAGCAATATAATACAACCGTTGGCAAGCATGGCCAAGCGAGGCAGCAGCGGATGGCGCGACAGCGGGGCGAGCGAGCTGGAGCTCGCCATGGAGGACCTGCCGCAGGTGAAGATGTCGTGGGACGCGCGTCGACAGCTCGCGATGGACATCGCCAACCTGTCCCCGCCCGATCTCGCTGGTGTGCTTCAGTTGGTCGCGACCAATGCGACGACTAGTCTCGCGAGAATCGAGTATCCGCCAGATGCGACCACTCGCTGGGATACCCTGCACACGACGCCGGCGGCGCTGCATATCCCGCCAGTGCAGCCACAAACCATCCAGATGGACTGCGCGCTTGATTTGGATGCCGCGGACGCCGAGCTGCTGTACCAATTGCGCGACTACGTGAACGAATGCTACATCCCGCACTTTGTGCCCAAGGAGAACTGCATGATCTGTGAAGGACTCTGGTCCACGGGGCGTGTGGTTTCGTGTGGTAATGACGAATGCGAGACAAAGATCCACGAGGAATGCTTTGGGATTGTGCTGCGTGAGCACGAGGATGGCCCCTGGCTGTGTGCGTCGTGCTTGGTGGGCCGTCAGCTGACCTGCGTGGTCTGTATGCAGACCGGCGGAGCGCTCAAGCCATTGACGTCTCTGACCGCTGCCAAGGACAATATTGAGGACCAGAGATGGGTGCATGTACTGTGTGCGCTCACGATCCCGGAGCTCACGATGCGGGACGTGCCCAGTATGGAACCCGTGGATGGCTTTGAAGAGATTGAGAATGGCCGGTTCCGCTACCTTTGCGGCATTTGCCGCAAGCGTGGCGGTGCCTCAGTGATCTGCGAGCAGGACAACTGCAACGTTGGGATGCACCCGCTTTGTGCCGCGAATGCCGGCTTTATGATTGGCAATGAGACCAAACCATTGGCCGTGTATTGCGAGAAACACCTGCCAAGCATGCGCATCGCCGGTGCCAAGCGATGGATATGCGACGAAGACCTTGTGGAAGAGATTATGAGCGAGAATTCCATCGACGAGGACCTGGAGGCGTTGCTACTCGACAGCAGTCCACGTGGCGATGAGCGGTACGCGTTTGTGTTGGAGGCAACCCCCAGCATTTACACACGGAGCAAGCTGCTGGGCACCGCCTCTGTGCTGGAATGGGGCGCGTCGACCAAGGTCAAGACAAGGCAGGATCTCAAGGCACGCGCACTGGAAGGCGTCAAGGTCACGCCCGGCACATGGAGCCTGCCGGGAATGGTTGTGATGGGTGGCAATACTCATCGCCCACTGGTGTTCCCCCCACGAGACCATGACCGCATCGGTCTTCCTGAGTTCCCCACGGGTGAGGACCTGGTGGGTGCGGTCGTGGAATACCTCCCCACGGGTCAGAGTGAGTGGACTCGATCACAGGTGATGGAATGGGATCCCAAGCGAGCCATGCATCTCGTACAGATCATTGCCGGTGACCAGAAGGTCTGGACAAAGCTGTCAACGGCCAATGCGTTGGTCCTGTACCTTGCGGGCGAGGACAGCTCTGTGGATGCGGCGCGGGTCAAGCTCTACCGCCCATTGCGCAAAGGCGTGGCCGAGTGGCGCCCCAAGCCACGCAAGTTTGCGGCTGCAGAGGGCGTGTGACCAGCCAGCGCAGGTGTGCAGAATGGCTAGGCTCAGGACATCCCGTAATTTACAAGCAACGTTTTCTCACTGTATGTGCACTGATGGTTATGGTTCTGGCAAATTGATCATGCCACGAGTGTGCGGTCCGATGGCCCGACAGGCAGCGCCAATCGTTCATTCCATTCACTGTGAATGGATTGAGTGAGCTACTGGAACATGAGCTTTGTCTCCATTCTGACTCGCGCCCATTCCCCTTTGTTTTTGCCGCCAGCTCCACGGACTGGCTCAGCAACGCGAGAGAATGGCGCACGCGCACACGTAACCATCACCCGGCGACAGGCACGCCCTCGTGGAGTGCCCCCCTGCTCCGCCATTCCGCCTGCTTTCCGCGATGCCGCGATGCTGCGATCGATTCCGCGATTGCTGCCGCCGTCATTGCCCACCCCCCCCTCAAAGCTCCTCCTGCTCGTCCTCGTGATCTCCTCCAGTTCATGTGGGTCACACCACCTTGAATCGACTCTTCGCCGCAGCCTTGCCCACTGCAACTGGCCGCCTGCAGTACAGTAACTCGCCAACTGGCCAAGCGCATCTGTAGAGGTTGGGGGACTTAGAGCCACAAACCCGGCTGTGTGCCGCCGCGCCATGCGGTTGAAACTTGGCGTCCAACCCACAACCCATGTAAGCGCTGCGGGTTTCGCCAACAAAAGGTGTTGTTGGGAAATTTGACACAACGACAACAACACTGCTGTACCTGCTTACTATATACTGTACAACCCACCACCCGTATACTTATCCAACAAGCGAGCTGATCTGGGAACTTCCGCACCCAATTACACCTCAAACAGTTGGCCGTGCGATTCTTGCATCCACCACATCTCCCCCTCCCCCTCCCCTCCCCCGGTATTTTACCGTGTTGGGAGCCACACACACTCATGTGCGCTTGTGGACGGCCGAGGCGATTTTGCATGGTACACTGTACACACAGTGTACTTGATGTAATACTGCCGGGGGGAGCGCGCGCAGCGACGTAGGTAGAGAACGAGAACGCTGCCCCCATGCCTCCACAACATAGGCCATGCATGCCATGTGGTCTGCCTCTCCCTGACGACCATCACTCCGTGGCGTCCTCATTGCCGTCGTCGCGCCCACCAAGCAAGCAAGTGAGTCGAGTCAGTTGGTCAGTTGCGCTTTTCGGTAGGTGGAGGAAACCAAGATAACGAATATGCGCCAACCACGCCGCATGCTTTCGCGGATGGCGCTCGCCGCGGGCGTGTACGCGGCCTGTGGCCTGGCCAGCAGCTCGTCGTCAAGCGCGGCGACGTTCGGGTTTGGTGCGCTGGCGTCGCCCGCGGCCGCGGGGGAGGTCCACACGTCCGCGCGGTCGCTGGATATGTTGGCGATGGAGATGGTGGACGGCTCCGTGGGTGAAGTGGATGCCGCCGATGACGGTGCCGATGATGATGCCGCCACGCCATCGCCCGTGGTGTTGACGGACAGCGATGGGTCTGGTGAGGAAGAGAGTGCCAGTACCAGTGCCAGTGCCGACGCCAGTGACAAGAGGGCGATCCCAGACAATGGATACCTAAAGGATATCGTAAGCAAGGAGGACTTTGCGACCTGGTGGGCGCCCAACGCCGTGTACTCGTACGAGGCGCTGGCCAAGGCGGCCAAGGAGTTCTTCGACGGCGGCTTCCTGCCCAAGGACGAGCCGGTGCTGCGCAAGCGCGAGTTCGCGGCGTTCATCGCGCACGCGCTGGCCGAGACCAACCTCAAGACCGTGGAGGCGGGCTCGCCCGTGTTCACCTCAGACGGCAAGGAGAACAAGTACTGCGACCGTACGTACGTATCGTGCGCCAACGGCGAGAGCTACCACGGCCGTGGCCCCATGCTGATGCAGGGAAACACCAACTACGCACGCTGCAGCAAGGCGCTCGGGCTCAACAACCTGCTCTTGACGGACCCGGACCGCGTCGCCACGGACGCGACCATCGCGTGGGGGAGCGCGATCTGGATGTGGATGAAGGACGAAGGGCTCGGCAGCGCGCAGGCGAATGCGATGAGCTCCGCCGAGGATGCGGGCTTTGCGGCGTCGACGGCGGCGCTCAAGGGATCGATCGAGTGCGGCAAGGCGCCGCTCAAGGCGAACGGGGATTCGAGTCGAGCGCAGATTTATAACGCCACGTGTGGTCTCTTGGAGATTGAGCCCGATGCCAACATGTTCTGCTCTCCGCAGAAGCAGGCAGACAGCGCGAGCGCGGACCCAGCTACCGTGGCGTCTTCCATCGCGATCAAGAAATACTTGCCCAAAAAAGCGTTCAAAAAATTGTTCCCGACGGCGACGGACCTGTACTCGTACGAAGCTCTGATCAAGGCTGCAGCCAATTACCCGGAGTTTGCGGCAAGCAGTGATAATGATGAAGACAATGCACTGGAGCTTGCTGCCTTCCTCGCAGAGGCTGCCGCGGCGACCAACAAATTGGTGTATCGGGTAAAGCCGAAGGCGGACAGCTACAGTGACGATGTGTTCTGCGAAAGCGGTGCCGGTATGTGCCTGGATGGGCGCAGCTACTATGGACGTGGACCGTTCATGACCGAGTGGAACACCATGTACTCACGCCTGTCGGATGATCTTGGCTTGGAGTTGTTGCGCAACCCAGATCTGTTGTCGAAGGACTCGGATGTCGCGTGGCTTGTTGCCATGCACATTTGGATGGTTGATCTTGGTAACGGCCGTCCACACGACTACGTGTCCAAGCCCGAAATTCTAGCGCGGGCGAGCGAAATCCTATTCGGTTCGGGTGTTTGTGGTACCTTGGCGCGTGACAGTGCAGCCGATGGACTGCGTGTCGACTTGTTCATGGAGATCGCTACGGCTATGGGCATGGAAGGTAAAGTCAACAAACGCAAGTTGTCGTGCGCCACGAGTGATTTCGACGCGGTGGAGCAGGCTACACCGTTTAGCAAGTTATTCTCTGACGATGATTTCGCCAAGTTCTTCCCTGATGCTACGACACACTACTCTTATCACACATTAGTGGAAGCGACGAAGATGTTCCCTACCTTCGCCGGTGAAGACGATCAGGTTTCGAACAAGCGTGAAATTGCTGCGTTCCTCGCGCATGCTGCTGTGGGCTCGCACGATTTTACACGTGCTGAAGTCGACAATGGCGCATTGTACTTGCCAGAATCGTTCTGTGATAGTGCTGTGACGGATTGCATCCCTGAAAAGCGCTACCATGGTCGCGGGCCGTTTGCAGTGGCGTGGAATTATAACTACATGAAGTGCGGATCGTACATCGATGTTGACTTGCTACGTCACCCGGAATACGTGTACATTGATTCGGTGATTTCATGGAAGAGCGCACTTTGGTATTGGATGCAGCATAGACCTTTGACATCTTATGGCACCCTACATGCGGTTATGCACCGCCACTTAGATTCGGATGAAGAAAACTTCCGCCTGAGTACTATTATGGTTGCTGGACAGACGGAATGTGGATCAGAGAATGAGCTTCATCGAGTCGACAACTACAACGCCATCAGTGAGCATCTTGGCATTCAAAAGGGGGATGAGACAGCACTGAAGTGTGAGAAGGTCTCTTCTGATAAATCGTCCGACAGCGCCTTGAACTCTCAGGTGGCTCGTATTCTCAGCGAAGTTACTTTCTCCGAAATCACTGCCAGCGGTGGTCATCCATCTGCACTGTATGATCGCACTGCATTGTTGTACGCTGCGAATGTCTTCCCAGCTTTTGCTGGGTCCGCGGAGGAGACGACGAATCGTCGCGAAATTGCTGCATTCCTCGCTCAAGTCGCTAGTGTGACTGGAGAATTTGAAGAAGTCGAAGACAAGACAGCAGCTGACGAGTGTACTGCACCACCTTGCTACTACAAGCGTGGTCCACTCATGATCGACGGTGTTGATACATATGCAATGATTCGTCGGTCCATCGACAAGAATATTATTCAACAGCCAGAGATTTTGACGACCGACGCTGATGCAGCCTGGCAATCGGCTCTTTTCATCTGGATGGCGGATAACGGCAACGGATCGATCCACGAGTACATTCGTATCTCGGACTTTGGTTTCGCATCAACGTTAAACATTCTTTCACCGGAACTTTGTGGTGAATCAGCACAGGATGACGCAAATGCCCAGAAAGAAATTGAGAGACGGGTTGAGCTCTACAAGCGCTACTGTGCTTTCCTCGACATCGAGCCCGAGGAGATCCTGACGTGCCAGGATTCAACATTCCAAGCGTACGATCCGACCTCTGTCGAGACAGCGGCTGGTACCGGAGGTTTCGCGAACATCATGTCGAAGGATTTGTTCGTCGAATTCTTCCCAGACGCTGACCCACTGTACACGTATAACGCCATCATGGATGCTGCCAGCAAATTCCCAAAGTTTGTCAATGACGGACCTGATCGTCAGAACCGACAGGAAGCTGCAGCATTTATTGCGCAAATGGCACACGCATCGGGTAATTTCACGTTTACGCAACAGTCGGGGTGGAGCTTATTCCCGCCGTCCGAGTACTGTGACAAGACTAGTAGCTATGAGTGTGACCCGGAAGAACGGTACCATGGCCGTGGACCAATCCAGATGACGTGGAACTACAACTACGGTTCGTACGGTGACGAAATCAAGGTTGACTTGCTAGGTAACCCAGACTGGGTCGCAACGGACTCCAAGATTGCATGGGGAAGCGCCATTTGGTATTGGATGCTGGACCAAGGTAATGGACGAGGGTCTATTCATGACGTGTTTACGCGCGGTACTGCCAACAATTTCGACTACGACTACGCCATGACCACATGGCTGCTTAACGGTGGTCTCGAGTGTGGCTCCGCCCCTGTTGCTCCGGAACCTGAGGCTCAGCGTATCCGTCTGTATCAGCGTTACGCGGCGCGATTCCATGTCGAGCCTGGCAAGAAGAAGTCATGTCATACGTCGGACTATGAGCCCCAGACACGCTAAGTATATACCACGAATACTGGCATGTAGACGCGACCAGAACGCAATGGATCGCGCACACTGGACCGCTTGCCGTTTTTGCTAAATCAATGAGGTGTATTGATTCTCTTCAATGTATGTTGTTTGTTGCTTACAGTTGGTCGTTTTGCTTTAATCCCCCTCTGCAACATGACCCCGTTACACCCTCGTCGCATGTTTATTTGATTCAGGCACAGGGAATGCGCACACCACCAACGGTGACATCGCGTTTCTCTCTCTCTGGGTCATGCGTCTTGCTTGCGATCCGTTGCTCCTTTACGCTCACTTGTGAATTGGACGTCTACCCCCGAAGCCACGCGAGCATCCTCCCCTCCTTTTCTCGAAGGCGTCCAAGTTGTTGACAATGTTCCGCTCTGACTGGGATGTGGTATCGCCACTCAGCTGGCTGGGTGGTCTCGCGGATGAGGAAGCCTTCTTCGGTGGCCGTGAGCTGGGTTTCCCGACGACGACGACGTTTCTTCTTCTTCCGGAAACCCACCGCCGCCGCCGTGAGCAGACCGGGACGACTCGTGAAGGTCCCCGGGAGACGGCAGAGCCACGAGCAAAACCCCAAGAACAAGTCAAGCCGGACGAAGCGATGGACGAAGAACTTGAACGTGAGCGCCTGCTGCAGGCCGATTTTTTCGAGGATCTACCGTTGGCGGCTCGTCAGTTTGAGACCAAGGTGCCAGACGGCACGCAAGCCCCCGCCGCCAAGACGGAGGGTGGGTACTCGTACTACACGTATGCGTACAGCTGCTGTGTGACTCGGGACGATGATGGACGTCCGGTGGAAAGCACACGTCGGCGTTATGAAGACTCGGCTGGATGCCTCAAGGCCGTGCATCGCCGTCAATTGGGCCCACGCAGCAT
Organism: Pythium grandisporangium; assembly: GCA_023336285.1. Lineage (NCBI taxonomy): Eukaryota > Oomycota > Peronosporomycetes > Pythiales > Pythiaceae > Pythium > Pythium grandisporangium. Next base: position 28,780 of record JAADWT010000077.1, read on the forward strand.
GGAGTCGTCGTGGGTCAAGCGCTCGAAGCAGGATTCTGGTATGCATGACGCGCACGTCTCTTCGGGGGACATTGAAGGCTTTGAACAAGCGTGGAAGCAGACTCCGTTTGGTGCCGCTGAACAGCAGGCGCTGAAGACGGGGAAAGGCGAGCAAACCGAGTTGCCCGATGCGCCCCCGGCCCAGGAAATCCCGTGAGGCGTGAGCTAATTTTGTCGAAAGGGAGGAGAGGAGAAGCGTCCGAGGAAGGAAGATCAAGTTGCTCACCACCAGGACAAGGACAAAAATCGCGCCGACAGACGCTTTCCTCTTTCTCCCTCTGCGTTAGGTTGCAGGGGTGCACACTGTGTAGTTTTGTTTTTGCTATTGCTTATTGATTCTGCTGTTGTGGGCTTATTTCAAATCGTACTGGAAGTACATTCTGTATTCGGTTCAGTTGGCTGACGGTCTCATTCAGCTACAGCTCACTTGGCTACACATGTTGAGTGTTGGTGCTTGCTCTATGCCGGAGCCTGAGTGCTGGTCTGCGATCAAAAGTGCATATACAGTTGGTGCTGGTCTGCGATCAAAAGTGCATATACAGTTGGTGCTGTTGCCTTGCAGGTATTATCGGCGGCAGCCTTGGAAACTCGCATTTGCAAAGCAGACTGCAGGTCGGCACGTCAACACGTTGGAGGCCGGGAAGAAGCACTTGAGCAGCATGTCCTTGGAAACCCACGCGGCCATCTACTTTTACGGCGTGAAAGACCCCGCGTACGGCTTCCTTAGCAACTTTTACGCGTGTCGCTTCACAGACTCACAGAGGAACACGTTTCAATCCAGCGAGCAGTTCTTCATGAAGCGCAAGCAGGAGGTCTTTGACCCAACGAATGAGACCATCGCGCTGGCCATCCTGCGCGCCAAGACGCCTCCGGAAGCCAAGCGGCTGGGGCGTCGCGTGGGGAACTACGATGACGGCATCTGGTCGATGCTACGCTTCACTGTCATGGTGGACGCGCTCAAGCTCAAGTTTGGCAGCGATCAAGAGCTGGCCCGGAAGCTGCTCGCAACAGGTGAGAAGAAGCTCTACGAGGCCTCGCATCAAGATGCGATCTGGGGCATTGGCTTGAGCGTGGCCCGCGTGCAGGCCATGTTCCGCGAGAGCGCCGAGGCGCTGGAGTGGACGATACAGAAGGAGGATCACTCGGAAGGCACCGCCACCACCACCGCCACAACCAGTGAACCCGATTTTTTCATGGCGGGTGACGTCGATGAGGCTACGCAGCAGCGCTGCTATGGTGAGAACCTACTCGGAAAGGCGCTCATGGAGACGCGCACGTGGCTGCAAATCATGAAGGCAGCCAGCGAAGCCACACAACGGAATGAGGGAATGGGTGGCGCTGGCCTCCATCTCACAAAGCCGGTCACATTGTGAGCGATTTCGTCATCGATGGTGATGATTTATCATGAACTGGCACCGGACAGTCAAAGCCCGATAAATAAATTTACAGTACAGGCGCGCCGGAAACAAGAGACCATCACCTATGTCAGTATACGACTACGGTGGACTCTGGGTCGTGTACTGAGAGTAGAGGATTACGCGTGAGTTTTGTAGCACCAAAATGTGATAACAAGTGTTTCCACTATATCCGGTTGTGATAATCCGCTGTCAAGAAGAATACAAAACCAAAGTGACACTGCGTGATCGAATGCAAGTTCACGTTGCAACGTCGTTTGTGTTGTAAGCTGGGGGCCTCGCGCTTTTCCCCATCTTTCTACTTCTGGAGATTCTGGATGTTACTCCGAGGTTGGTTCACTAAGTGATCCACGACCAATGGTCACGTCGACCATCGACCATCGCGTGTGGCCAGGTTGCATTGCCCATTCATTCCGCGTCTTTGACGACAGCCAACAAGAGTGAGACCAAGAAGAGTGAGATCTTCTTTTGCCAATGGCGCACCACCTGCAGCAACTCCTGGACACGTGGTCCGCGGCGCCGCAATATTTGCCCGCACTGCCTTTGGATTGGCCTGCTCCGGATGACCCGATGTCGACTGACGTGGCGGTCGAGATTCCGTTGGTCTCGGATCATCTATCTCGAGCGCTTGCTTATAGCGCGAACACACAAGTACCAGTGGACGAAAAGGAGGAGAAGGAGTTCTATTGGGAGCGCATGCTCTTCGCGCCGAGCCCACTGAATGGCGGCACGGTCGTAGCGATCGGTGATGGAGAAGAAGACCCAGACAGCAGCGATGCTCTGGATCAAATGCCAGTGCTTGTCGTGAATCTATCGAGATTTCGCGACCAGCATTTCAATCGTAAAGGTGCACACCCCTCACTTTCCACGGAAGCGGATCGTCGTGCGTTCTACACTCTAGCCAAGCGTGTGCTTTATGCTCATTTCGCGGAACTCCCCGATTTGCTCTTCGATCAGCGTACGTTGTTCCCATCGACATGGTCTTCCTTTTTTTGCATTTGCTTCGATTGATCTGACCTTGGTGAACCTGATACCTAGCTGACACTCACCCCTTTTGTTGTTGTGTATGGTCGTTCAGAGATCGCGAGTCACGCGACCTACGCCACACGGCACCAGTTCATCGAGTCTCTGCGACGCACCAACCCAGAGGATGTCGTAGCGTTGATCGACTACCCAGCGACGATCAACGGTCAGCCGACAAGCTCGTACTTCTCAGCGCTGTCCACGGATACGCCATGGGCCAGTCTTGACTGCCTCCTCCATACGCTGAAAGCCTGCTCCTGGGGCTTGACCCAGAAACTCTCGTTGGCGTATGAGCTGGAGCGGCTTGCCAAGGATGAGCATGCGCGACGACTAAAGGAGCAGGTGATTCACACTGCAGAGATTGATCGTCTTGCACACCACCGAGATGCCATCGAAGTCCAACTGGTGGTCATGCGCAACAGCGACGAGTTCAGCGAGGACAGCGAGGAACACGCGCTGGAGCTTCAGCTGGAGGACGTCGAGCGACAGCTGGAAGACCTGGTACTCGGGCATACGGAAGAACCCGAGCTTGAAAGGCACGAAGATGGTGAAGGCGAAGCAGAGATGGTGACGCCCCCAGGCAATCAAGTACTGTCGCCAGATGCCGTGATGGCCGCCATCCTCGATCGGGTGCCGCAAGTGAACGTGCTGGACCGAGCCATCGCCATGGTGTTGGCTCGCGCCTCAGTGGTGCCCACGCCACCAAAGAGACCCCTGTCAATGGAAGCGCATGTAGGGGTGTTGCTCACACTGCACACGAGGATTCGACGGCTATGGGTTCAAGATTTTGGGCAGTTGCCGTAATTGGGGTTTAGATGTTTCACGATGGTGATTGATAGATAGGATAGATAGAGACAGCACCATTTGCAGGGCGACTTCGCGAGGTGTCCTACTCATTTGAGAGGAAGTCACATAACGCACAACTATATACATAGTACTTCGTCACATAGGGAGCGCTCTCCCCTTAGCCAGAGGTTGCTCCGCCCCACTAATCCTCCTGGAAGGATTGATCGATCCTGCACGGAGAATCTCCATGCACGTCGCCAATGTGAAAAGCGGAATAAAGACATCGATACGAACTTGATTCAAACAGTTAGGAACTGATCGCTAACTTACCCAGCCTCCAGCCCGTCACGTCATGTCAGCAGCCAATCGCTTGACAACTGGCAGCATCCAACGAAGAAGCAAGCAAGCCATCAGCCAAGAGAAGCCATGACGCCCCGCCTGCAGGTGCTGCCACGCAGAGGCGTGGCGCCGCGTCGCGTCGTGATGGACGCATCGCTCTCCATGTCTGTGCAGGTGCCAGCGTCGTATTTGCTGCGCCAACGAACGACGGCTCCGCCCGCGATGACCGCCTCCATGTCGCCGCCAGCAACGGCGACAGTAAAGGAAGAAGAGCAGGAGATGTTAGAGAAGGATGGATGGGTAGACGATGAGGAGGAGGAGGAGGAGGTTGGGGAGTCGTGGGAGGACCGGGACTGGCAACAGGCGATTCCTTCGGTACGCAAGGAAGCAGAAGAGGAGGAGGTGGCGGAGGAAGAGGAAGAACTCCAAGCATACGAGACTACAACGGGGGGTGCCGACGCAATATGGGAAGAAGACGAACTAGCGGAACTGCCTGACGATTTCCCCGTGCTCATTGTCAACCTCACGCGACTACGAGATGAGCATTTCCACAGCCAAGGCGCGGATGGCGACGTGCCCTCGTTAACAACCGACGCTGAGCAGCGCGCGTTCTACCGCCAGGTCAAACTCACGCTGCATGCGCATTTCACCGAGATGAGTGAGATGTTCTTTGATCAACGTACGTCCCATCACATCACACGCTTTTTTTTTTCGCTCTGTCGATTCGGGTCGAAAATCTGAGACGTGTGTACACTCGTTGTTTGTATGTAGAGATCGCGTGTCACGCGACGTATGGCACCCAGCGTGCGTTGGTAGCGTCGTTACGCCGCTCCTCACCTGACCACGTGCTCGCGCTGATCGACTACCCACCAGAGATTGATGGCGAGCCATTGCACGAGTACATGTATGCGCTGTCGTCACCCACGCGCTGGCGCAGCGTCGACTACCTCAAGCAGGCGCTGCGGCGCTGCTCACGGGATATGGCCTGGAAGCTCGCGGTGGCGACCGAACTGGAGCGGCTAGCGGAGCAGGAACATGACCGCTGGGTTAGCCAACAGGATGCACGCAGTGCCGAGATTGATGAGCTCTCGCGGCTGCGGGACTCGTTTCGAGCCAAGCTCGCGGCAATGCGCAGCGAGAGTGGCAAGGACGAGGGTGAGCGCGAGGGTCGTGGTAAACCCAGCGGGACGAGTGAGTACATGCTGCTACGCAAGCTGGAAGACCTGGAGCACCGCCTGGAAGGACTCTTGGATGTGTACCTGCGTGAGCCCGAGCTCACCGTTCGTGAGTGTCGAGGGGTCCCGACAAAGCGGAGGAGACGACGTCGTGCGGAGGAAGAAGAAGAAGAGGAGGAGGAAGAGGAAGAGGAAGAGGCACCGGCCATGCAGATGCGGAATGTACTGGATATGGTGGTGGCCATGGTGTTTAGCCGGCTGCCCATGGTTCAGGAATCCGGAGATGCGACATCGATGGCGAAAGAACAACAGGACCACGCGGAACTATTGTTTCAGCACCACTTGCATATTCGTCGGTTGTGGAAGAGGGATTTTGGACGCCTTCCCCCAAGTCGAGGCGGCGAAGATGAAGAAGAAGACGAGGAGGAGGAGAAAGAAGAAGAAGAGCCCATGGCGGAGGAAGAGGAGGAGGTGGTGGAGGAACTCGAGTCGGAAACAGATATGGAGCGGATGGAGAATGATGCCACTGCGACCATGTCATCACAGTCAGAAGGAGAGGAAGTCGAGGCTACAGTGAAGCTCAAGGTAGCCGGCAAGAGTGATGAACTGGATGGATACCGAGGCGATCACGAGAGCAACGAGAGCGGCGATGAGTCGGATACGTCACCGACCATGCCCCAGGGGGAGGAGGATATTGCTGCCATACCGGTCGTAGCATCGGGCCGTCGACGTCGTCGCCGCAAGAAGGCTCATAAAGCCAAGAGCATACTACCAGCTCCCTCGGAATCACAGCCAACTGCACCTGAAAGTAGTCATGCGTTGTGGTTTGGTGGTGGTCGCTCCCATGATCGGGACCAGGACACTGGGAGCGATGATGAGGATGACGACGATCGTGCATTCCAGCCGTTTGCGTGTACCGGTGCACTGCAAGCGCTACGACTGGCGAAGGAGAACGAGAGCTTTTGAAAGCCATCTCCCCATTCGCTGGGGTGACGAGGCTACGCGCATATCCAGTATGTCCGAGTTCGGTCGTAATAAATTATCATTCGACATACTGGGTGGCATGGGTGCCCACCTTTTTCTCTTTCTCCTTTGGTCTAGGACGCAAGAGCCCCATTACTACCAAGAGTGCATGGGCATGGCTTGAGCCGAGGACTTCCCAAGGCGGCCAGAATTCTGACGACCGAGGGAAAAACGAATGTGGCGGAGCCTCCATAGTATGAAGGACGAGGGGAAAAATGCTGTCGCCCTCTGTCTTGTTGTATACTACTGGGTCTCTGTCTGCTGGAGAGATGCATGTCTACAAAAACTAACTCCCTTGTACTACATAGTACTTAGTAGCTAGCTCCACCCCTACCACCACGCCATGTTGCTTCATACTACGTAGTAATAGAAGTGCCATTGCATTCATCCACCCCACCTCCTTGTCAGTTCTATTGCCCTGTCTTGGGCTTCTCCTTCCTCACTGATCGCAAAGCCCACAGCAAAACACAAGCATGTTCGCATCTTACGTTCCAACCACAACCACAACAAAACACAACTGTGCTACTCCGCCCCCACCTCCTCCTCCCCTACTACTCGTAATCTTCCTCCTCCCCATCCTCCTCTTCCTCCTCATTCTCGTCCTCCCTCACTTCCTCCCCTTCCAGTCGCGACCGCACGCCCAGCAACTGCAGGTCATCGTCATCGCTCTCATCATCATCACTTTCCTCCTCCTGGTACCGCGTGTTATGCGGTGCCGCCACCTGACTCCACGGAGGTGCCGTCTCATTCGTATACCCATAATCGAAAAATACTTCCTCACCTGCCTCCACGTCTCGCTTGGCAAACAGCGCAATGCGATGCTCCCCGCCATTGCTCGTCAGAATCTTGGTCTCCAAATTGGCCTCCTCCCTCACCCGATGGTTGGCAAACTTGATTTTGTTGCCTCGACGCCACGCGTCCACGACTTCATCGCTGTTGATATCAAATAGAAAACTCACCAGCATGGCGTCGTACACACTGCCACGCCGCTCAGCTTCATCGTCCGAGATGAGCGCACCCGTGTACTCGTACACAAACGCGCCCTTGCGGATACGCTGCAGCGCAAAGGCGCCCCAGCCATGCGTGGCCGAGAACGCGACGCCCAGCTTCAGCCGTGCGCCACGCAAGAGGTTGACGTTGCCACAGATCTGCGCCGCCACGGCCTGCTCGTCCAGCTTGACGGCCAGCTGCGTCATGCCATCGGCACGCCGGACATCACTGGCCATGGCCAAGACGGCGCCATCAGCGGCACCACATGAACGACACCGGTCAGGGTCACACTCTCGGTTGTCGGCAAAACAGGGGCAGGCACGCGTACGACAGCGGCCCAATGCACATTTGCAGCCAGCTACACGCTGCGTGCAATCACGGGCACACGCACAGGCCTTTTCACACTTGTGGCTACGAGTGACACAGTCACACGAGCCACAGGAGCCATCGTGTGTGCAGGGCTTGAAGCTGTGGCTGGCCAGGGATTGCTCGTGCTGACGAGAGACCCGCGAGTGGTGGCTCGCTGACGTGGATGGGGATGAAGCGGCTACGTCTGGGTGTGTGGATGAGCCAGCACGTCCACCATGTAGATGCACGCGGCGACGAACGGAAGAAGAGGAAGTGGATGAACTGTTGGGGTAGCTGTCGTGGCCCTGGGCAAAGTCCAGAAGATGTGCGTGGTCACCAACGATGGACGGATCCGTGGTCAAGACGCGGTGCACCGTGGCACACGAGCAGGTCGCGGGCGAGTCAAGTAGACTGGCCAGCAGGCACGCGTTGGTCGTGCCCAGTGTGGAGACAAGCTTGCGCAGCAGCAGCACGTCCACTGGGTTCATCACCGTCTCAGGCGTGGCTGGTTCTTGCTCAGTCTTGTCCGCAGTCTTTGTGACCAAAGGCGATGAATCCCCAGCCACAGGGTCAGTCACCTCGGATACCTCTATCTCCTTGCTAGTTGGCTCCTGTTCAGTCTCGATGTTGGGCGTCTCCAGTTCCGTCTCGTTGTTGGGTCCTTGCTCCGTCTTGTCGTTGGTTGCCTGCTGCGTTTCCATGCCAGCCTCCGTGTCCGCTTGCGTCTCCACCATCTTCCAATCCGTAGATCCGGTCGTCTCGGGTGGCACTTCCTCCATCTCCACATCCTCGCTACCGGATAATGGCACAGCCACCGTCTTGGTCGCTGTCATTGCCACTTTCACCGCCTGCTTCCAGCAGTCCGCTCCACAGGGCATCTCCACCTCGGGTACCATCAAGACCGCCAATCGCTTCTCCACGAGCGCGACATGCGAGTCATCCACGTATTCTGAGTCATCCACGGCCCGCACCAGCTTTTTCAACCGATGAGTGAGTCGCTGTGACTGCTTCTTGCGTGAGCGCTCGACCATTTCTTCCTGTTGCTGCAGACTCGCGCTTGCCAGTGAGCTGACGCGTGTCTGCGAGCGAGACGAACGACGACGACGCGCCTGGGCCTCCTCGCCCGGCTCCTCCTGGTCCTCTTCGTCCTCCTCCTCGTCATCACCGATCACCACGTCCACTTCGCTCACAGCCGAGCTACGATCTGAACCAACACGGTGATCCAAGTTGGCCTTGTTCGTCTCATCGGCCACCTCCGATAGGGAGACGGCCGAGGATGAATCGTCATCGTCAAGCGCAATAATCTCATACTCCATCTCTTCATCATTGCCTTTCGTATCAACCGTCCTCTTGCAAGAAGAAGAAGAAGCTGCAGCAGCTTCCTTCTCCTGCTTTGCCCTCGCCCTCGCCTGACGACCAGCCAGCCCCGCGAAATGGACGACTGGATTAATCGGGTCCACGCGTTGCCTGGGCACGGGGCACTCAATACCGTGCTGTTCACAGTCATAGCTGTAGCAGCGTCGACAAAACAAATCCCGATACCATTCCAGCATGTGGTCCATGTTCTTGGCGCGCCGCAGCCCCTTGCCACGTGCGAATTGCATGTAATTCGACTCAAATGACGGCAGAGGCGGACGCAACCGCTTGGTCACCGTGGGCAGCGGGACCGTCGTTTGCAAGACGTTGTCCACAAGCTCACAGCTCTCGTCCTTCTCCACCTCGATCCACCGCGACGAGACCGCGAGATGCGTCAAGTAGCCACGCACCTTGGTCTGTACACCAGCATCCTCCTCATCCTCATCCTCACCATCACCTTCTCCATCCTCATCCCTTGCATGAGTCACTTCCGTCTCCGGTTGACGAGGAGAGTTACCCTGTTCAATTGATGGTGGAGCAATCATGCGACGAATCGCGGCCATACGAGTACGTACCCGCCGCGCATCATCCACACGCTTCTTGATCTCGCAATAGTCCGCGTACGGATGCTCAAAGCGAGCAACCTGCTCAAGCGCCGTGAAGACGCCATCACTATCGCCGCATTCACGGACCACGATGCGCAAGAGGTACTCCATGACTTCATCGTCCATGGCATGCACGGGCACGTTCTTCAGTTCCGACACGCTGTCGCCCGGCCCACTGGAGCCATCATCGCGCCCATGCGGGTCGTTGCTGCGTCGAATCGCGCGCTTCTTGTCCAGCGTCGTGGCCTCGTACCGGTTCGGATCAATGTTGACCCGTGTACCAGCGCCCATGTACGGCACGTACCGCAAAATCGGGTCATCCTCGACATGTACATTATGCTTGACGCCCATCCACGTGCAGGAGCGACGCATGGGCGTTAAATAGCGACCAAACTCGACCACGGTCTCGGGGAACACGGTGTGTTCCAGGATGAGCGCATCCGAGTCTTGCTCTTGCTCTTGCTCTTGCTCTTGCTCTTGCTCTCCGTCTTGTTTTGGTTCGTGGTCGGTATTGCCCTCGCTGCATTCAAGCTGACTGGGTGGTACTGGAGACGACAACGAGGCAGGAGGAGAAGGGATGCCAATCGCATAGCCCACCTGCCCTACGAGGTGGTTCAATGGAGTGGTTGGTTGGTCTCGCAACGCAAGCTCCACACGCTTGGCATGGACGATTTCGATCGGGGCGAGTTGTGTCGTCACATGCGGTACTGCAAGGGATCCATCATCCATCATCCATCATCAATCATTAAAGCATAACAGACAATCACGGTGCATTAGTTCGCACTCCATGGCCATCTCCCGTTGGCATTTTTGGCATTTTGGCTGCGTACATGTTTCGCCATCACTATCCACCACGAGACGAGGAAACCCAAGCTGGTGACTAGTCTGTGCGTATCGTGGCAGCGTTGGCTTGGCACTATCGTCTGATTTTGCATGTTGGCTGGAATAGACAAGCGGTTTGGGATCTCCACCATTGTTGGCAAAGGGTAGTGACCTTCGCATGGCTGCAAAAGTTCGCTTGACACGACGCACGTGGCATTCTCGCAGCATGGGCAGCGTTGCATCCACAACATGGCGCACTCGGTCGTTCACGTCCTGCTGCGGCTCGACCTAGATTTGCATCGCAAACAGAAAAAAAAGAAAAGAAGCAAAATCCTCAACCTTCATGACGTCTGATGTCTGGATCCTAGGTAGATACAACAGCAAACACGCAATACATCAGGCAAGGAAAAGCACTACACACCGTGGGGGTGACGGACAGGATGGGTGTGGCCTCGCCAAACGTGGGTAGTATGGCTGCCCGCTGGGCAAGCGTTCCCGTTGGATCGCAGTCTTCAAGCGAGATGCCCGCCACTTCGAACCCGTCCGCATTCATCCATATCAGTATCAATATCAATATCAATATAAAATTCAACATCAACAAGCAAAGAAACAGACATATAATCACGGTGAGCACGTCAGCAACATCGCCAAACCATTCTTTCTACGCCAGAC
>JAADWT010000770.1:0-14746 GCA_023336285.1 Pythium grandisporangium
CCCCCCCCCCCCCCCTCTGTTTGACTGATCAGCACGTTCTGTCGCCAGCAGCACTTCCAAGCCGAGCAGACATCAGTGCTGCTGGGCATTCTGCACCTGCTCATGCAGAATGACTTTACCAGGGACAGCGACACCACGCTCGAGACCAGTTACCAGTGCTTCCAGTCACTTTTGCTGCGACACAGCGTCAATCGGTCCCCCAAAAGGTAGGTGGTAGACATGATCGTATCGGAATGTTCAGTGATAACCTGCCTCTGCCTCTGATGAAGGGAAGTGGCTCACTGGACTCGGCTCCGTTCCGTTCCGCTGCGGGGTGCAGTGTGCAGGTATTTACGCCCGCGGACGTGACGAGTATCGTGGATTTTGTGGCACACACGTACTACCGCCACTTTGTGCTGTACAAGTGCATCTTCACGCCGTTCGAGCACACGCTGCTGGTGCAGACACGGCCCGACGGCGTCGAGACCCCACCCGTGCCGCGTGCGCTATGCCACGCGTTCCTGCACTCAGTCGAGCCGATTGCCAGCCATGACGTTTCTGCGAAGCCCTTGGATGAGCCGTTAAGCGAGTAATTGACAGAGCGACTGACTGAGTGAATGACCGATTGGTTCGTTTGGCACGCTACGGGAGGAGGGAGAAACAAACGCGAGACGGGGAGTAGAGAGATGCGGACTAGACCGCATGATACATATATGTGGCCCATGAGCTCTTCTTCTGCTCGGCATGCAAGCATGTACGTCAGCCTGCCGTACTCTAGACAAACATGTGACGGTACTTGCCCTGCGCCTGCTGCACAAACTGCTCGTACGTGTCCAGGTCAAAGTCCTCGCCAAAGAGCGTCGTCTTGAACTCCTGCAGCGTGTTGGCGTCTAGCACGCGGCCAATTACTTCCACATATTTGCTGAAACGTACGTAACACATGAACGCAGATCAAATACAGTACTCAATCAATTGAACCCATTGCCAATGAATAAATGGAGCCACAAAGACGCAGCAAGAGTGTGTACCTGTTGTAGTCACTGCCCGGCACTGGTGTGACGTTGACATCGCCGCCATCCTGTTTACCCGTCAAGTGACGCAATACCCACCATCCACGCCACAAACACCAGTCAGTCCCAGAGTTCATTTTAAATATTATACATAGACGCCGTGAAGCCAAAACCACGAGGAGCAATCGGAGGCGTACCGATGCGCGCAGCACGACGGCGGTGGGCGAGTGCGAGATCACGGCGCCCACGAGCGCCACGGGCTTGCCCATGTAGGCACTCATGAACTGCTTGTTGACGCGTGGCGCCGTTGCGGGGATGGGGGCGTCTCCAGAGTTCATGATTGATGCGCTAATAGTGACGGTGGTGACGCTGGGGATGCGGGTGGTGTTCGCGCTTGCTGGTGCTGGTTTTGGAGCATTCGGGTGACCGGTGCCCGCCAAGAATTGGCGCCATCTCCTATTTCCACTAATCAGAGAGTGCTGGAACGGTGATTGGCTAAAATCAAGACATATATTATATATGCGGCGGATATTGAATATCACGGTTCATGATGGCCACAGAGTACTGATTTAACAGAATGATTGGAGTTAGAATGCCCAATGCCAAACACCTTCAAATCTGTTCTTTTGGGTATGCAAGTTGAAGTTTCAGAAAATATGTTTGCTTTTGCCACACACGGAATGGTGTCAGTGATGTTTGACTGGGGACATTTCAGCTGGAATGCGTTGATCTTTTCGATAATGCGCATTTCTTCTGATGCTCACGCAAATACTAGCAGGTGGTGGGCCCCACGGAAACGTTACAAGTCGACGGCATTCTCGTGCTTCATCACGTAATCGACCGATCCTAAACGACTCGCCCAAACGCGTCCGAATTGATGATAGACCACATTGCGAAGGGCGTTCGTTTGATCGTGGCTCGTTTCACCTCAGCGGCAGCAGCGGCAGAGACGGATCTGCCCATTCTTCCCAGGCAACGAGCTCTGTGAGAAGTCTGGCGCCTTCTCGGGCGTGGCGCGTTGCGGGTCGTACGTGTACGTGGGCTGACCCTGAACCCACACGCTTTGCACAAGGTTGGGTGTGAGCAAATGCTCTGGATGCGTCGCCACATCGTGACGTAGCACGACAAAATCCGCCTGAAAGCCAGGCGCCAACTGACCAAGGCGGTGCTCCTCCATGGCAGCAAAGGCACCGCCCTTGGTGTACATCGCAAGCGCCTGCGCAAAGCTCACGCGTTCCTCGGGCAAGAAGGCGGAAGTCTCATTGTCCTGGGGCTTGCGTCGATAAAGCGCGTCGTAGATACCCTGGAACGGGTTGCACGTCTCAATGGGCGCGTCACTGCCTCCAGCGCACACGATCCCGCTGTCCAGCATGGTCTTCCAGCAGTACGAGTAGGGCAGCATATGCTCGGGTAATCGCTTGCGCACAAAGGCCGCGTCCGTGATGGCAAACGACGGCTGGATGTTGCCAATCACGCCCTGCGTCTGCATCTGTGTGAGCAGGTCGGGCCCCAGAATCTGGCAATGCGTCATGATAGGACGTCGCTCGGGGGGAACGCCGGCCTGCTCCAGTGCTTGGAGCACCTGCTCCGCCGCGCGATCGCCTGTGGATTCCATGTCATCAACGAGCCATACGTAAGTTTGCACAAATATCATTCCACCGGCATCTATTCAGTCAAACGCACCGATGGCGTGGATCTCGAGGCGATAGCCGGTCTTGTGGGCGGCTGAGATCTTTTGCACCATTGACTCGAGTGTGTCCATGAGCAGGCCCGTGTTAGTGGTGCCAAGGTACGGTGTGCGCAGTGCCGCTGTTTCCTGTTGGTAGGCAGTACACAGAAAGGAAGCGCACCACCACGCGGTGTGAGTATTATCTCACACCCGCTCCAGCTATGGTAGACAGATTTGCTCATTGGGTCTACGTACAGCACCTAGACTTCCGTCCGAAAAGATCTTGATGCGGTCACAGGAAAGCAAGCCATCGGTGGCTCCCGGCGGGGGCGTGGCGCTCTTCCCCAGCTCATCAATCAGAGGCGTGAGGTACACGCGCAGCGGTAGTCCTTCTTCTCGCTGGATCTGGCTGTAGAGCTGCCACGCGTCGTCGTCATTCGTGTGGATGGCTTAAGGGGGTGGTAAGTAGAGACACACAGACACCCACCCACACACGCACCATTGCCATGGATAGTATTTAGCTGACCAGGTGGTAGTGGCTTGATCATCCAACTTAATAATCAACGCACGCACCTGTTAGTCCGAAGCGCGCGCACTTGTGGAGCGAGTCACGAAGGTACTTGATACGAAGCTCTACCATTCAGATAGCACTCCAGTATTAGTCGGAAGAGCTCCATAAAACAATCACGCACCATCGCTGAAATTGTGGGAACTAAAAACCAAAACACGAAAACGCACCGGTTGACTGCTCATTCGTATGCTTGGTCACGAGCTCCACCGCCTAGCATATACACAGTTATCACAGAGAACGAAAGGCCAAAAGTCATCAGCTGCAGCTGGTACATGGGTGTCCCCGCTGCCCATGACGAATCGTGCACGTACGCCCTCGCGAAGGATCCCGGTGGCACCGCGCTCGTCCACGTCAATACTACCGGCGGGCAGCGCATGCGGCTCGGTCCGCGCGGCATCCACGCCCGCGAGCTCCAGCGCACGCGTGTTGACGACAGCGATATGCCAGCACGCTCGGTGAAGGAGCACGGGGCGGTCACGGATCACGGCGTCCAGGTCGTGGCGCGACGGGTACCGCGCTGAAGGCGAAAGCGTGTCCTGCTCCCAGCCAAAGCCCACGATCCACGACTTGGCCGGGTATTGCGTGTCGTACGCGCGCAGGCGAGCACTCAGGTCCTCAAAGGAGGCGCAACCAGCGAGGTCCAGGTACTCGGCACTCTCACCCGTAAAGTAGGCGTGGATGTGCGAGTCGTGAAGCCCTGGCAACACGAGCGCACCGGCCAGATCCACGACCGCCGTCTTCTCCGCCTCGGTGGACGATGGCGCGGACGGCGGGGGCGGGGAGTCGCTGCCCACGGCTGAGATGGCGCCGCTGGCATCCACGTCCATCCACGTGGCGAACGCGTGCTCGCCCTGCGCTGCATCCGCAGGCCACTGCCAGATCTTGCCATTCACGAACCGCATTGCCATCCTCGCCTGGTCTTCCCTTGGCACTCAAAATCAACTCAACTCATCTCATCGAAATGGCAAAAGTGGCTTAAGTTTGGTTGTGTCAAATCTTTTGTCGTGTACCTATCGGCCTTAACGTTACACCTTCATGATAACATACCCTTGCAAAAACGGACGTTATCCTTTGCTGGAGAAATATGCATTTTAACAATAACAAGGCAAGCAGCCATTCTACCGGTAAGAACAAGAAGAGCAACACCAAAGCACCCACACACACTGGCAATGCACCCGCGGAACGGTGCCCCGCCGCGGATGCAGCGCGCGCTGCTTCTCCGCGACGGCACGGCGGTGGCGCGCTTCAGCCGGAGCGAGCACGAGACCCACGTGCTGGTGCTCGAGCCCAATGGCCATTCGTACACGTGCGTGGGGCCGACGGGGGCTCCCACGCGGCACCTGACGACCACGGCGCGGACGGCGCATCTCGCCATGCTGTGCGCGCTTCTGCAGATGCGCAACCGCTTCTCTAGCTGTACGCAGCGAGACACCACCAGTGGCGCCAAGACACTGGCACCGTACGTGCACCAGTCCCTCCATCAACGGCAATATCACTATCAATACCAATACCCTCCGCAACAACAACAGCGACAAGCAGACGATGCAGCGCGATACATGCCCACGTTTCCAAGCGGCGAGTCACGGCCATGGCGCGTGCTCTACCGCCGCCGAGGCATGTGCCGCGTGGCACGCTGGCCGCTGGGTGAGTACCAGGTGCGTGGGCTCTGGAATAACGGCGCCAAGCGCTGGGAGATCGAGTCGATTGAGGGCAATGCCCGTGTGCAGCTGCACGGCAGCGGCAAGCTCGTGCGTGTGGCCTATCTGGTGGAGATGAAGCAAATGGGCAGTCTTGCTGATGAAGGCCGCGATGATGGAGAGGACCATGGACATACACGTCAACGCATGGTGCCGCACGCCATCGTGGAGGAGGAGTTCCCCATGGTGGCGACACCTTCGTGGGCAGCATTTCCTGTGGCTGTGCTGCTGACCGCGAGTCGTGTGCGTCACGATCGCGATTCCTTCAGCGTGGAGGACGTACGTGTCCATGTGGAAATGTCTACGGTGCCAATGGCTTCCAGCGAGCTGCCGCGCAATGGCGCGTTCCAAGCACAGCCCAGCTTCCGGCCGTTGGTGGCCATGAAGGAAGAGCAGGATGGCGATGACAACAAGCGCAAGGGCAATCAAGGGGATGTGGAATCGACACCACTGGCGATTGATACGCTCACGCGCCTAGTCAAGTTGCCAACACAACGCCTGCTCCAGATGGCGGCTGTGGATTGCCTGGACGGGCTCGTGTTCCTGGTCACACAGGACAGCGCGCCGTCTATCCTCGTGGTAGGTACCCATGTGAATATATTCCCCCTCTGGCGTAGATTGGCCTGTACGTACGACTTGCTGGTTTAACCTGCTTGTCTGATGTACCCTACAGGTCTCTGACGATGACAAGGTCGGTGCCATTGGCATTGGCGACGGCCAACGCCAGGGTGTGGACCACGACGGTGGCCACGCTGTCCTGGAATGCTCGTCGGGTCTGTTCTTTGACCTATACGACAGCGAGGGTGCCATCACGGAGCGCTTCACGGCCGAGTCGGCGCCACTACGGCTCTCTTTACTGGCACGAGACGCACACGAGTGAGTACCATGTGTGGAGTGTACTTTGTTCTCCATTCCTTGCCTCCTCTCTCTCTCTCTCACACCTTTGTGCTCTCTTCCACATGTTTCCTATATGATCACACAGGACCCAGGAATTGATCACACAGACGACAGAGCTTCTTCTCGCCGCTGAACGACGCCAGTCGCTGTCACCGTCAACCACCCATCACAAGACCCAACTGAGCCATGCGGAGGATGAGACAGCCTCCTCGTCCTCCTCGTCCTTCTCCTCCTCGTCCTCCTCGTCCTCCTCTTCCTGCCCTCACCTTATCCGCCAAGTGGAGAGCACAGAGACCGCTGCCGGTCGGTTCCGCGCATTCTCGGATGGACGCGTGCGCGTGTTGTTCACAGACCGCACGATCCTGCAGGTGACCGAGGCCCGAGGCGACAGCACGGGCGTGAGCCATTGTGCCTTCACGAACCGGAACGGTTCACGGGCGGAATGCACACCGGCATCAGCGTCACCAGCGCAGTGGCCATACGTGGATGCCGCGCTACGGTTCGCGGAGTGGGCGTTTGCGTCACGACAGGAGCGGATGCAGAGGCACGTGGCGCAGCAGCGACAACAGTCACGGATCGAGCGTGAGCTGCAGCGTATTGCCGTGCGATGCGAGCTCAACCACGGCGAGGCCGCCTCGTTTCATAGGGGGGCTGTGGAGGCAGGCGCCATAGCAGTTGGCGATGGAGATGCAGGTGATGGCGTCGCGCTGTCGCTGGCTGCCGTGCATCAGCTGCAACAGCACACGCAGGAGCATCTACGGCACGTGAGTGCCATGCTGGTGGAGCACGGCAGCCAAGCCGATGCATGACCCATTGCTTCTGTATGACCAGCACACTGCATACGAGACAAGGAGCGAGCCATCCACCACACGTATACTAACTTAGGAGGGGCAAATCAAAGCAGCCAAAACCGCTTTGAAACAGCAATATAATGGCCAAGAACAGGAGACGAGGTGATGGAGATGATTTGAAGTGGGTTTGGTTATGAGGGGAGGGAGGGGGCAGCGGTGGCCCGGCCAGCCGCCACCGAATTGGTCGTCTACTTTCGCTTCCGCAGTCCGTCTTCGCCCTCGCCCTCCTTGGGGGTGGCGGCGGCAGCCTCTGGCGTGGGCGTTGGTGCAGGTGCGGCAGGTGTCGGTGCCGCGGCGGGAGCAGGCGTCGCGCTAGCACTGCCGGCCGCGGCCTGCATGGCCTGACGCTGCCTGGCCTGCATGGCCTCGGCAGCCTTGCGCTGCGCCATCATCTGTTGCTCTGCCATTTGGTTCATGAACTGCACGGCCTGTGGGAAAATGCGGTCGGGCCAGCCCTCGCCTATTGGTACCGAATCACACAGGCAAGCGAGTGAGCACTACCATTCACATCACCCATCCAATGCAACCGCAACTGCAAATGTAGATGTAAATGCGCACCTGGCTTGATCTCCTCGGCTTCTCGGCGCACATCGTTGATTTCTTCATTGATCATCTCCTGTACAGCCACACCAGCCAGCAAACAAAGCCCATACACACATATATCATCAGCAGTCAGGAACCCCAGTCACTACTATGACCAAATATGTATGCATTCGTGCACGTCGGTGGATGTATCTATCTGTGACGAACCTCGGCCATCTTGTAGCTCAAAAAGGAGCCGTCCTTGATGATGTCGTTCTTCTTGAGGCGCTGGATGCCAGCGCTCTCGGACTGGATCTTGCGGATCAGAGGGATGTCGGCTACGGCGCGCCGGAAAAGCGCCTGGAAGCAGACATCCGGCTTGTCGGCATTCTCGGCGCGCACCTTGCGGTAGAGCGCCACTTCATCGGGCAGCTCAAAGTCAAAACCATTGATCATGGCCTCGAGCGATGCATCCACGTCGTCCACCTTCTTGGGCCACCACACGCGCACGGCCACGGCCAGCAGCGCCAATGTCATGGCCGAGATCACTCCGGCCACGATCTGCAGCTCCGTCACAGCCATGATGAAGCGGGCCGCTGTGGATATGGATGGAGATATGGATGGGATGAAGAAGTCACCACGACAGAATGACCAGCGAACGGATAGTCAGTACGACGAGCTCTCGAGCGCGACGTGATGGCGGTGAGGTGGGGAACTAACTGCTTTGGAGCGGATTTCCCCAATTGCCGGACTTGCCTGTCCGGCCGACGTGGTCCGTGGTCCGGCAACATCACTCGGCAACGCAACGCGTGTCCTTGCCGGCGAGGACGAGGAAAAAACCTCAGCCGGGAGAGAGCTGGACGGGTCTGCCGGGAACACGTTCCAGCACTGGAGAAAACACCTCGCCGGATACCGGTATCTCTCCCCTTTCCAGCCAATGGGAACGCGACGGAATCAGACCAGCGTGATTGCGTTGCGTTGACAGAGGGTCAGAATACCGGTAGCAAAACGGTATACACCGGTTGTTGTTCGTGGCAAGTTGCTCAAGTTCGAATTCCCGCGCCGAAAGGAAAAGGCATCCAAGTGGTCATGACGGCACAGACACCGGCACCAGCGGCGATGGCGATGGCCGCGCGCGTGCTGCGCGCGAGGGAGCTGTGCCTGCTAGGGGACTATGAGAATGGAGTACCCGACTTCCACCGCATGCTGCGTGAGCTGCAGCGCGACACAGCTGTCGTCGCGACGCCCGCGGGGCGGCAGGTACGGATGATAGATGGCGGGACGATCGCCGCCACCGTCTTGCTAATGGAGGAGGGTAGGTGGTGACTCTGCACTCATGCACGCTTCACTCTTGCTGATTCGGATGGTGCGGTGTGATACAGATTGTGCAGGAACTACAGAGCGAGTACGCGGTCATGGTGCAGTACCAGAAATCACTGCAGGACCTGCGTGCCGCGGCCGCGGGCGTCCCGAAGGCGCGGCGAAGGCGGCAGGATTCGCAATCCGCGTGGAGCGAGTTGCCCGCGGAGATGCCGGAACCACCGGTGCGACGTGTGGGGGTGAGCGCTGCGGATAGCAAGGGGAATGGACGGAAGCTGGCGCCGATCCCGATGGAGCAGAAGGTGCCGTCGTGGGCGCAGCCGTCGGTGGCATCCAGGTACATGAGCGCTTGCTTCTGTTGGGTAGACAGTCAGGGGGATGAATGGGATACAGCTAAACCTTAATGGGACTTGCTTTGTGGCTGGTGGTGATGGCGATGAACGGGATACAGGACACGTAATGCGACGCAGACGCGGGCGAACCGCACAACTGCCTCCAAAGGGTCATCGACATCTACAAGGCGAAGAGGCAAAGGTATGAATGACCGACGGCATGGTTTTCTTCAAAGTCTATGCACTCACTGCCGATAACTGGCGGAGCATATATATATTGTATGACACGTGCACTCACTTTTCTTCTTCATCGAATCAGAAAACGCGCCCAAGAATGCGGCATCCGCATCTTCTCGCCGCAATATGGGCAAGAGCACAGCAGCCGAGGCCATGCTGAGCGCCGTACAGCGCCGCCAGAGGCCGCGTGTGTCAATGGACCGCGACGACCAGCTGCCACAGCCGATCCCCGTAGGTGACACGATCGCGGACCGCAAGCGGTACTCGGAGGTTGCCCGGGAAAACGATTGGGCGGACCAGGAGCTGATCGAGTCGGTCGAACGCGAGATCGTGGACCGCGGAGAGCGGGTCTCGTTCAAGGATATTGCCGGACTGGACCATACCAAGCAGTTATTGCAGGAGGCCGTGATGCTGCCGCAGATCGCACCGCATCTTTTTGCCGTACGTTACGTGGAGGAGGCGGGCTGTGAGTGGTGGTTGCTAATGGATGGACCTCTCTGGTTCTGAACATGTTGGTAGAACGGACTTTTGAAGCACTGCAGCGGCATTCTCATGTTTGGACCGCCTGGAACGGGCAAGACGCTGCTTGCCAAGGTGCGTTGATAGCTTTGTCTGGTCGAGTTGGACAGGTGGAATACTGGAATGAAGGCTGATGATGATGGACGTACGTCTACTGGATGGGGCTCATAGGCGGTGGCCAACGAGTGTGGTCTCACGTTCTTCAACGTCTCGGCGGCCACGTTGTCGTCCAAGTACCGCGGTGATTCAGAAAAGCTGGTGCGCATCCTATTCGAGATGGCACGGTACTACGCGCCATCCATCATCTTCATGGATGAGATTGATGCCATCGCTTCGGCACGCGGCGCCGCTACGGAGCATGAAGCTAGTCGACGGTGCGTGTGCATTCAGCATTGCTATGCGATCACAAGGTGGTGAGCTGCTGACACCCATTCAACTTTCGGGAAATGTCTGTGCGTGGTTTTTGTATCGGGTCAAATGAAGTGTCAAGACGGAGCTCATGGTGCAGATCAGCGGAGTCGCCTCCACGGAAGGGGACAATGCGTCCGCCCACGTGATGCTGCTGGCAGCCACGAATCTACCGTGGGAATTGGACGAGGCCATGCGACGGCGGTTGACCAAGCGCGTGTACATCCCATTGCCCGACAAACAGGCACGGCGAGCGCTCTTTGGGCTCAATTTGGGCAAGGTTGAGCTGGCCTCGGACGTGGATGTGGACGAGCTCGTTAACAGCACGGAGGTACGCCAATATTGTGATTTTGGTTGATGACATAGATGATGGGAGGGTGTTGGTGAATCTCCTGGAAGATCACATGCACTAACTGTAAGAATGCTTTGATGTACACTCGGCAGGGATACAGTGGCGATGATATCACAAACGTCTGCGAGACAGGTTCGTGGCTTGCTATGGCGATGTGTGGGTGAACACAGGGCTCGCTTGAGTACTCACATACTGGAGTCGCGAATGGATTCTTTTTGTTGTTGTTGTTGTATGATGCTGGCTTATGTCAGCCAAACGAATGCCGGTTAAGCGGTTGTACACCCCCGAGGTGCTGAGTGAGTTGAGTCGGCGATTGATGGCCGCAGGACCAGATGCCAACGCACGCGGGCTTGAAGAAGAACGACTCGTGGTCACCAAGGTACGCCTCTGCGCTATCACGCTGGTAGATGTTTGATCTAACGATATACACTGCAGATCTAACGCCTGATTACCCATGTATCTACGGTGACTGACACTGGGGTTGGCTGGCGAATGCAGGAGGACTTTGCGGAGGCTTTGCGCAATGTGTCCAAGTCCGTGGGCCGCGACCAATTGAAACGTTTTGAGGCATGGGAGACCGAGTTTGGCTCGAAATGATCCACTTCACGTGATCGAACCGCATGCATCACATATCACACGAGTTTGCCATTCTAGACAGCGGTGCATTTTCTTTGCTTTGTAACTATTAGTAGTATCCCATCACAGAACATGAAACTCAAAACAAAAATTGACGACAGAAAGAAGAAGACAACCGACATCTTTGTATTTGTATTTTGACATTTAGGAACAGCACCCACAGTAGCCCCTGACTGCTTCAATCTTGGTGACCATTCCATGTTGAAGCTGCTTAGTTGTTCAGCCACGTCACCTTGTCGGCGATGGGCTTCCGTGCGCCCACTGGGTGGGATGCCCCTGCCTTGGGGTAGCCGACGTAGAAAAGACCGATGCACTTGTCCTTGGCCCCCAGCTTGAGGTATTCCTTCATCTCGTCCGAGAAGATGGGCCCGCCGGAGGACCAGTAGGCACCCACGCCGTGCGCGGTGGCGATGAGGTGCATGTTCTGCACGGCGCAGGCCACGGCACAGAGCTCATCCAACTCGGACAGCTGTTCGCTCGCCTGGCGCTTCATGCAGATCGCGATCACGTACGAGGATTGCATCTTGCTTTTCACCTTCTTGTCAAACTTACTTTGCAAGAATTTGCCCTCGGGTATCATCTTCTTATAGAGCGCACCTTCAAATTCGCCCAGTTGGCGACGTGATTCCTCGCCGGCAAAGACCACAAAGCGCCACGGCTCGGTGCGTGCATGGGTGGGCGCCCAGTTGGCGCCCTCCAGCATTTTTTCAATGATTTCGCGCGGAACGACGCGCTCCGGGTCGTAGGGCGGCATGATGGAGCGGCGGTGCGCGATGAGCTCCTCGGCGCTCCATTTCTTCTCCCTCGTCTCCTGGTTGGCATCGCTGCCGTTGCTGGTGTCGACGGCCATGTGGGGATAGAACGAGCCACGCGTGCGGAGCGCAAAGAGCGTGGCTGTGGACGCAAGCGCCGCGCCTGCAACCAGAGAGAGCGCCAGAGCTGTGGAGGAGGAAGCGGAGGAGCTGCTGGTAGCCATCGCGGATGGATGGGCAATGGACGTGAGCCGTTGCGCGCAAATCGGATTCTGTTGTTGTTGCGATTTCCACGCGATCGGCAGTTGGTGATCCTGGTGATCAATGCTGCAAACAGGTGAAATGGAGACGAAGAGTGCAGAATAAGGTGTAATCGACTCAGAGTGATTAGGAGCCGCGCCTACGTGGATTGCACCCTGTTTTGAGATGATCGATGTGATTGGTCATCCAGTCGTAAGCACACTGCACCTTGGTGACTCCGCGTTGACGCGTTCGGTCCCTTGACGGAAATAATGCCCGCTGATTGGCCAGTGCCACGCGAACGCCTCACCAACACTCCGGGTGAACGACGTCAGCTGGGGTTTGCATGTGCAAGCCCGAGCGATGCGATATGATGCCTGACCGTAAGCGTGCGTGGCGTGGCGCTGGAGGTCTCCAGCGCCACTGTTAAACCCACCCGAGCAGTCTCTACTGGAGGCAGCTCTGGTGGGTTTAACAAGTCTGGTTGGCTCACCTCTTCCTGCATGCGATCCGCTCTACGCTGTGGCAACAGTAGTACTGTATTAAGATATGGCTGCCAGGTTTCGACGAAGCCGGTGACCGACATTCCGTGGTCTGGCGCGCACTACATACCCAGGTGGGCAGGCTACATGTAGAACGCACCAGATCCCGTTCCACACCACGTTATGAACTGGTCCCTCCTCATTGGCGGCCACCCCACCCAATCGCGTAATCGCTCCTTGAACCGTTTACACGTTTCCATTTTGGTCGGAAGGATCGCGAGTTGTTAAGCAATCGCCACGAAGCAAAGCAATTCCTGCCACGAGGGCGGGCACGGACAGACAGACATAGAGACTGACCCACGCACAGTATGGGCGCCTCCTCCTTCATGCGGCGCCACGGCGTGCTCCTGCGCGCGGCCTCCGCAGGCGTGCAGTCTCAATCACAGTCGCTGCACACGCAGCAGCGGCATCACACCCGAGTACTTGGACTCGCCGCCGCCAGCAGCAGCGGTAGCAGGAACCACCATCACTACCACCATGCACACACGGGTGAGCGCCTGCGGTGGGGTGGCGCAGCCATGGCAATGGGCGCAGTCGCCGCGTATACCGCCCTTGATACCCCACGCTCGACCGCCGCCATGGAAGCAGCACGACCTGATAGCAAGCATCGTGACGAAGAACGAGAAGAAGAAGACGAGGATGACAATGCCAGCAGCTGGGCACCGGGTGTGCGTGACGAGTCGCTGCCCACGTACTCACTGCAGGAGGTGCAGGACCACACGGGCGCCAAGAAGAACGGTATCTGGGTGGTGTTCCGCCACGGCGTGTACGACGTGACGGACTTTATCGCGTCACACCCGGGCGGCACCAAGATCCTGCTGGCCGCGGGCAAGTCCATCGAGCCCTTTTGGCAACTCTACGCGGCTCACAACCACGGTGACGTGCATCGCATCCTCGAAGGTCTGCGCATCGGTAACCTGGCGCCTGCGGACGTGGAGGCGCTGGACCACTTGCGACGCGAGCGGTACGGCGATGGCCCCTACAGCCGCGACCCATCGCGCCACCCAGCGCTCAAGATCAATTCCAGCATGCCCTTCAATGCCGAGCCGCCACCTGAACTGCTCATGGAATCGTTCATCACGCCCAATGAGCTGTTCTTCGTGCGCAACCATTTGCCCGTGCCCGAGGTGGATGCCGATGCGTTCCGGCTCACCATCACGGGGCTGGGCCTGCCCACTGAGATGCGCCTGAGTATGGACGAGCTCAAGACCAAGTTCCAGCATTACACAGTGGCCACCACGATTCAGTGCGCGGGCAATCGACGCGCCGAGATGTCGGGCGTCAAGCAGGTGAATGGACTCAGCTGGGACACCACGGCGCTGTCCACGGCCAACTGGACGGGCGTACGGCTCTCGGATGTGCTGGCGCATGTGGGGGTCCACGACAATAACGGCGCGGGCATGGAGCTGGGCGATTGCGACCACGAGGCGCCACTCGCGGACAACATGGAAACGTGTGCGGCCTGCGCGGGCGTGGCGCAGCACGTGCAGTTTGAAGGCCTGGACGTGGACACGGAGGGCGCCAGCTATGGCGCCTCCATCCCAATCGCCACGGCGCTGGACCCACGCAAGGATGTGCTGCTCGCGTTTGAGATGAACGGCGAGCCCATCCCACGGGACCACGGGTACCCATTGCGCGTGATCGTGCCCGGTACGGTGGGTGCTCGCAACGTCAAGTACGTGCACCGCATCACCCTGGCGGCCCAGGAAAGCCCGAGCTTTTGGCAGCAGCGCGACTACAAGGGGTTCCCACCCAATGTGGATTATTCGCGTGAGGATTACTGGAAGTTTGCCGGTGATTCCATTCAGGAACTGCCCGTGCAGTCCGCGATCACGGAGCCCCGGAATGGCGCGCGGCACGCCGTGAGTGACGCCACGGACGAGTCGGTGATTACAGTCAAGGGGTATGCGTGGAGCGGCGGCGGGCGGAACATCATTCGCGTGGATGTATCGATCGATGGAGGGCAGACGTGGAGTTCGGCCGAGCTGCATGCCTCGGGCAAGCGGCAGAAATACAACCGCGCGTGGGCGTGGACGCCGTGGGAACTGGACGTGGAGGTGCCGCCGGGCACGCAGAGCCTGGACATCATGTGCAAGGCCGTGGACGCGTCCTACAACGTGCAGCCGGACACGATCGCGCCCATCTGGAACATGCGCGGCGTGCTGAATAACGCCTGGCACCGGGTGCGAGTGGAGGTGGTGGTGGTGGAGGA
>JAADWT010000771.1:0-14741 GCA_023336285.1 Pythium grandisporangium
AGTAGGTTGAATAGTACATTTTGGGTTTGTTTAGTTCATTTTCACGCCCAAAACGAACTGTGATTTAACCGCCGAGTGCAGTATCAGCTACTACAGTATCACATTACAGAGGTGTCGGGTTCGTCCTCGTCAAAATCCTGCTGGCGTCGAATGCTGGGAGCACTTCCGTTTCGAGCTGCTGGGCGTGTGCGATGCACCCAGCGATTGGTTTCGTCTGAGCGATGACAGATAAAATTCCACCAGTTGCGAAGGACGCCCTGATCAAATGGGGAGTTGTCATCGCGTAAATCCTGGAGGTACGTGATGTTCGAACTGCGGGCATTTTCCCACGAGGTCTTCATTCAACAAAGCAATCAATGGAATTGAGAACCATGCAACATACAATAATTTAGTTGAGCCGATTGTCGTGACATGAGAGAAATCATAACAACTCGTAGATACCTGATTGGTAGTGATGAGGTAGAGCTGATAGCAGAGCAAAGGGATGACCACGAGCAGCACAAAGACGATGGCGAGCCAAGCCACAATAAAGAGACAATTTACCTTGAACCACTCGTCCACAGTGTTTTGCAAGGTAAACGCTGATGCTGCGACGCCAATCATCTCGAAAGCTTCGATGACTTGAAGAAAGAGGTAGAATACAAAGAGACGCCGGTTGTCTTGACCAACGCACGTGCCGACGCAATCACAACTGGTTTTCACGGAAAAATAAGACACAAAGAGTCAACCACGTCAGAATAAAAGCTGTGCATAGAGAAACCCAGTATGCCATGACAAGTGACGCGAAAGCGAATCACGTACTGATGGTCATATTGGCGAACGCAGCGATCACAATCTAGGCTAGCACGCAACGAGAGGTAAACGAATACACGTTAGGTTCAGTATGCATCCATCCACGAAAAACATCGCACAAATCCCGCTTCACTGGAGATCTTGCGTCGTACCAGTGCTTGGTCCTCATGGGCTGCACGATGTTGCAAATATCACAGAAGCGTCCAGACTCGACTACGGTGTCCACCACATCCAGTGGCGGTGGCGGCACGAGCCGTTCAGCATCCGGATACTCGTGGCCATCTCCCGTTAGCTCTTCTTCACCAACGTCACCAGCCTCCACGTCTCGAATCTTCTCACGTTGCTCCACGAACCCGGGGGATGAGAACTGCAGCGTCGCGTACGCTGTCACTGTGCAGATTGCGACCACGATCAGAGTGATAAAATCACTTGTGCCCAGCGCCTTGGGGCTAATTGCGCCGCAATAACTCAAGACAGCGTAGTCGTAGACATGGAATCCGATCCACCACGCACGTGCGGACCATTTTCGATGCAACGCCCGCTTCTGGCGGTTCATGCTAGCTCACAGGCCAAGCGATTCACTCGTCTTCGTCCGCTGCAAGTGTCGTTCGTCTTCGTAAATCAAACCCAAATCAGGCGCATGCCAAAGGGCACCTAAATACAAGACTCTATAGCGACAAAAAGTTCTTAACTGACAATTGAAAATGTAGCCATGGGTTGTGTGTTACACTTCTTGTGTGCGTTTGGAGTGTGTTGATGCAATTGTTGCAATGGACAAATGCAAAAAAGGAAAAGGAAAGTGGGGAGAAGAAGAAGAAGCCGCGCGGAGCGTTGTGCATCACGTGCATGTGTGCATAGGCATCTACACGGGCGTGGGCTGGCCAAGGCTAATACCGTCAAGTTTCTGCGTGGCTTGCTCCAACGACGTGTCTACGGCTGGTTCCACACTGAAACAAAACGAAACATACGGGATCAGAAGGAAAGACAAGCAACGCATAATGACCCAGGGAATTAATGCAAAATGGGGTACACGTACTCCTTGAGACTGTCGCTGGTGTTGGTGGGAGCAGCCATTGGCGGTGTGAGGCCGGTGGTTGTTGACGTGGCCGTTGGATTGCCTTCGGTTGTGCTGTCTGGGTTGACGGGGGGTGCCTTGGTAGTCAGTGGTGCTGAAGTATTCTCGGTCACTCCCTGCTTTTCCACCGCTGGAGGCGCGGGCGCAGCAGCAGAAGTTTGCAAAGGAGCAGGCGGTGGAAGGGATGGAGCTGTCACGTTTGTCACTGTCTGTGGAGGAAGTGGCGCAGGTGGTGGCGGCGCCATTGACAGAGCCGGTGGGGCTGCAAAGCATGCAGCGGCCGGTACCACCGGGGGCGGCTGCGTAGCCAGTACCTTCTCCGCTTCGTTCTACGTAATATCTCAAACCCGAATGAGGATGTTAGGATACATTGCGTTGCTTCTTGAGTCAGAGGATATGCATGCTGTGGTGCACGTGGTAGTGCCTGGGTATACCTGAGTCGTGGTAAACGAGAAGGATTGCATGGTGCCCGTGCTGGGGGAGCAATTTTCCTCGTATTGAATAAAGCCCGCCTCTCGTGGCACTGGGTTTGTACAGGCTCCGAGCAATGTAGCTGCATTCGGCACGTGAGGTTCCACGTCAATGACCCATGCCGCGCATTCCTCTTGCGGATCTGTGTTTCAAGATGAAACAGATGATAGTACAATTCAGAGTGTGCATATCTGAAAGTTTTGACCGCTCCCCTCCCTCCCTCTCCCCTCGTTTCCATTCCATCCAAGTGCCTCTGCCATGGCTCAACGTACGTAAGAGGCGCCAATTGCGTCCGCTCTTGTCTGGGTCATTGAAATCGTACACTTGTGACCAATGGTTGTTGGTTGGTTCCAACCGCGCATCCGAGAAATGCTGCCACATTACAACACAGACAGGTAGTGTGAGTCGTCCATGCCCGGCGGGGTGTCTGTAGTGGTAGCGTGGTTCATGGGAATATACCTGCTGGAGCCCGCAGTATGCTCCGTTGAAGGGGGCAAACATGATCTCGCTTGACGTCTCGATGATGGGATCCGTGAGTGAGTACAGATAGAACGTGCAATTGGTACAATCTCGCGTTCGTAGCTGCTTGCTAATTGTGCAGCAAAACGGAGCACAACAACAATAGATTAGTGATGCGGCCTAAGCGCCATGGGAATGCAAAGAAACAATGAACCGCGCACCAGGCGACTGTGAAGACGCAGTTGGAGCAATTTCGCACAAAGACGGATTCGGAGCACGGTCCTGAACCACACAGCGCAAACACCAGCGGCATATATATATCACGTATGTCATCAGCGTGAGCCGCTTCTTTCCCCTTTTATGCGGCGAATAACTGATAAACTCTCACCGATGAACACGCGACTCTCAGTGACATTGTCCACCTGCACTTGATCACACTGATCCAGCAATGTTATCTCACATTTATTGAGGTCTGAAAGATCAAAGGGTTGGCTTCACGCGTGCACATCCGCAAAGTATACCATTTCCACGGCAGTGCCATGTCAGCGCATGTCTGTTCCGTATACTGCCAGATACCGTAGTAGCATTGCAGCATACGACGTGCACTCCTCCCCAAATACCACGCGTACCCGTTAATCTTTCCCGGAAGCTTGCATAAAGTCTCGTTCGTCTTGTTGCGGAACGTGTAGTTAGTTTCAAACTCGTAGCGACGCCACGCACTGCGATCCTCGAACTTTGTCCCATCGGTGGCTACGAACTACTCAAACCAATGGTTGCATGCACGTGCCCATCATCATCAGATCAGATACAGCCTTCCCCATTGCATACGATCTCATAGGCCACGGTACTATGATTGCACAGCTGATCTAGCGCCACTTTGCATCGCACCACGGGCATGGTCACTGGTTCCCACGACGCCACGAACAACAGGAAGAAAGAACGGAATTTGCCTGCGGTGCAAAACTGGAAATGATAAGCTTGGAACGAGAAAGGAGACCACAGCAGACCTTGTTTCCCATGGGACGCACGCCAACTAGAGCTGACAGTGAATGTGGAGTACCACCACTACTGACCGGGGTATTAATATACCCTACCGGCCAAAAGTGATCATTCCGCTCCATGACAGTGACAATGACGCACGTCGTGCCCCTGCAAGATCGAAAACGGACGATACCGGTAAACGATCGATGGATCCGCTCGAATTACATAATACGCGGTTCTACATTTCTCAAATTACAATAGTAATCCATGTATGCATCGTGCAGGGGAGATCGACGCGACCGCAGGCAACGAACGCGTGACGGCTAGGATGCCACGACGTCGGCCCCCGCAGCGCGAGGCACGACCCGCTATCGCCATCGCCATCGCCATAGCTGTTCTCCTTCTGTGTGTGGTGGATCCCGTCCTTGTTCACGGCGAAAGCGTGCCGCAAACATGCGCGGCCGACCAGAACGATAATGCACCACTCATCTGCCAGCGCAACCCGGCCAGTGCATCGGCATCCACATCCACGTCCACATCCACATCTACATCGACTCCCCAATCCACACCAGCGTCTTCCACGGCCAATGATCCCATGTCATCCGCACAAGCCACCAAACCTACGCCCACGACGCCACGCGCTCGCTTCCGCGCCAACGACCAGAGCGTGCGCCAGCAGCATGTGCTGTTTGTGTCCATTGCGATCAAGGGCCACGCGCTACCCCTGCTGCGCATCGCCAGCGCCATGCAGGCACGCGGGTACACGGTGTCGTTCGCGACCCACGAGTCGGGCCGCGACTGGGTGCTCAGCCACGGGCTGCGCTTCGTGTCGGCGGGTCCGTTCCCCATCTCGGCCGACGACCTGCGGGCCAAGCTCAAGGCCATGACCTGGGATTCGTCCACGTTTCGTGGGATTTTGACCATGTTTAACGACATTTACGTGGCCGCGGCGCGCCCCATGTTTGACGAGCTGCTGCCTCAGCTGCAAGAGGCTCCACCGGCACTGATCGTGATGGATATCGCGACGATTGGTGCGCAGGACCTCGCCCACAAGCTCGGTGTACCCCATGTGATCAATTCGCCCTCCATCCTGTTTGATCTGGGCGGCACACCGAGCTATATTCCAGCCTGGGGCACGGGCTTTAGTGTCGACATGTCGCTCTGGAACCGGTGCATGAATATCCTCTTCCCTCGTCTGCTCTCGGTGGCACTGACGCCGCCGTTTATGCAGCTCAACAAGATGCGCTGGGAACTCGCGCTTACGCCCTACCGCTCACAGCACGACATATTCAAGGGAGTACGCGTGATCCTCAACACGGCCTTTGGCCTGGAACACCCACAGCCAATGTCGCCGCTAATTGAGCCCGTGGGCCCCATCCTGCCGCTCACGAATGGTAACAAGTCATTGTCATCACCAACAGCATCATCATCATCACCATCGCCGCACCCATCGAGTAGCCGTATGAGCGCCTCGCTGGCAAGCTGGTTCCCCAAGACGACCGGCAAGGGCAGTGCGGCCGTGGCGGGGACTACGCCCCCCGTGGTGGTGTACATGAACCTCGGTACGCTATCCTATATCGACTCGTGGCAGGCTGAGGCGCTCGTGGATGGACTCACAATGCAGCACGACGAACCCGTGATCAAAGTGCTCTGGGTGCTGCCCTCGGACCAACGCAACGTACTGCCCAGCAACCTGCCGGCCACCTTCAACGTGAAATCACCCGTATCGGTCTCGTCGTTGGAGGTCGTAGCACATGACGCCGTGCGCGTCGTGGTCTCGCATTGCGGCATGGTCTCGGTGCAGGAGGCGCTCATGTATGGCAAGCCAGTGCTGTGCATCCCGTTCATCGTGGATCAACCCGATGTAGCCGCTCGGGTTGTGGATGCCGGTGCCGGACTCTCGATCCACAAGAATATGGTCACGGCGGAGGAAGTGCACGGGGCCATGCTGATGCTACTACGCAACGACTCGTTCCGTGCCAATGCCGCACGTGTGGGGCGTCTGCTGCAACGCGCGGGGGGCACGAACCGAGCGATTGAAGTGATTGACGCATCTCTACGATTGGGGACAAGCCACCTAGAAACCATGGACCTTGTGTTGCCGTGGCATCGCACCGTGATGCTGGACGTGTGGACTGTATACATCGCGCTCTTTTGCGTTCTCGTGCTCGTAGTCCGCGTGCAATGGCTGGCGTTATACTTCCTCGCCAACGAGATTATCACGATCATTACCAACCTGATCCTCGGGCCACCAGAAAGCATACCCCTGCCTCCGCCAGCGAATGCGAATGCGAATCCTGATGGAGGCGCGGTGGAGAAACCAGAGCAGGCGGTGGTCTCGCCCCCGAATACTGCACCAATAGGGGAAGCGACAATGACACCGACACCGACGTAGACTTTCCATCGGATTCACGATGAAGTAGTACACGTCCATCATATATACAACAAGAGGAACAACTTTGAAGAGTGAAAGAAGATGCCAGCCTCCTCCTCCTCCTGTCTAGCACGCATCGATGGGTTAGTAGATGTACAGGCTTTTGTTTGCCGTAGTCGCATCTACATGTACACGCCTCTATTATTCACATGACTCCTCTCCCGCTATAGTATATGGTACAGCCAAGACAGAAACAGTCACCGTTCATGTGTTCCTGGTTCGTGCATTTGTCTTCTTACCACCTTGGAAGCAGCTGCGACTCGGGATACTATGGCTGCACGGCCATTTGCCGTCGAAACTCGAGCAATTCTTGTTGGAAAACCTCGTCCCGTGCTGCACGCTTACGGCGATCGTCTTCCTGTTTGGCTTCTTCTCGCTCACGCTCGGCACGTGCGGCGTCCGTCAGAATCGGTGTTTCCTCCCATTTGGGTACTGCGCCATTGGTGCCACCAGTAGAACTTGACTGTGCTTGCTTGGACATTAAAGTCGGTGCAGTAAAATCCGTATACGTGTACGTCAATGTAGATGCGTCTGGTACGTCGCAGCTTCTACGAATTGATGGACGACAAGTCTTGTCATCTTCATTTTCTTCTCTCCCGTTCCCCCCGTCGCCACCATCATCCGTTGAATCATCTTGGACCGCGCCTAAGACAGGCAGATCTAACCCTCGTAACTTCTCGCCACGTGTCCAATTCCGATTACCAATCTGCATGGGCGTTGCCGTAGACTTATTTGGACTTGATCGAGGTGCAAGATCATCGTCCGGCGGCTCCCCTCTCTGTTCTTCCTTGCCGTGGATGCCATGTTCATCTACGAGGCCCTGCAGAGCGATCACGAGTCGTGATGTCGACGATTTACGCATTGAATTTGCTGTTGGAGAAGACACAGCACCAGTGGTAGCGGTTGTCGCTGCCGTTTTGCGCCGACCATTCCTCTTCTGCGGACTTTGAGTCGGACTTAATGCAGCCTTCCGTGTTTCCACTGGCGCTGAATTTCCACGTACGTGTGCGGACACTGGGGCAAGACGTGGGCTCGGTACGATGGCCCAAGCTGTCGCCAAGCTGCCGCCAACAAATGGATGCTGCAAAAGTTGGCTGGCATCAGGGCGTTCATGAGGGTCAATGGCAAGACACGCCGTAATGAACGAATGTGCCTCGTTGGACAGGCCCTCCGGTAGAGGCGGCAATTGGTTCAAGTGGGCGATATAGTACAACAATGCGATCTGCGAGTCAAAGCGCTTGCTCCCCCAGAGCGGTCGCCCCGTAAGGAGTCGTAGCACACTACATCCAATGCTCCAGATGTCGGATTTGCGGCTACGACCAGTTTGTTTCACCACCTCAGGGGCCATGTAGTTGGGTGTGCCACGCATAGACTCGTTGTTGACGTAGGTGCTGGAGCTAATTAGCCGCGATGATCCAAAATCGGCAAGTTTGACCACACCATGTTGATCAACAAGGAGGTTTGAAGGCTGTCACGTGGATGGAACATCAAGAGTAAGTGGTTTGCAGCACAGAAATATGGCAACGCATATGTGCTACCAGTAATACCTTGATATCTTGATGAATGATGCTCTTGGAATGCAAATATTCGACCCCTTCCAGAATTTGTCTTGTGTATCGCCGTGCAACCCGCTCACTACCACCGAAACTCTTCCTGCCCTGCTCTAGATTTCCACCTGGCACCCATTCCTGCGTATTCATTCCGCCACGAGGAAACAATATTCAGTGTTTCGTGGAAACCCACTTCATTGCAGTCGAAGCTAATGAATACTTCAATAGACTTTCATGGTACTTCAGTAAACAAACGACCAGTATGCAAGACTCGCACCGTGAAAATGAAAAGCCGCTTTGCGGCCATATCGAGCTCGCTGCCGAGATACTTGATCACGTTGGCGTGCTGCAACGACCGTAATAGCTGTACCTCTTGTTTCGCGTTGTGCGCGTCTGCATCTTCTTCCTCAGAGAACACGATCTCCTTTACGGCCATGAGCGTGCCTGTACGTTCATCTCGGGCGAGAAATACCTTGTAAACCGATCATATACAATCAATCAGAAAAAGGAATCAAGAGAGCACCACACGCATATGTGTCCAATCACTTCGCGACAGTTTACACGGGGGATGCATCGTACCGTGCCGTAGCTGCCCGAGCCCAAGACTTCGCCCTTGCGCCACTCGATTGTATCCTCTTCAAATTCCTCATCTGCGTACGGGTCATTGGCATCCTCCAACGACCTCTCGATATGTGGTGTAGGGTCTAGCTGTTGGCCTTGAAGACGAAGAAGAAGCTGATGCGAGACTCGCTCTCGCTCCACCAGACTCACGTTGTTGCCCGTCGATCGAGTACTACGATTCGCGTCCACCTCCAGCTGGTTCGCGTGGCTATCATTCACTGGTAGCACGGTCGGTAAGTTGGTCATAGCGTTGCTGTTCACGACGGGGGGCAGCGCCTGTGCGTGCGGCTTCACCACGAGTCTCTGCTGCGTTGCCGCCAGCCCACCACCACCCAAGAGCTGGCTTCGCAGTGAAAGCGTGTCATTGTGTGCATGTTCCCGCGTTGTTTCTAGTTCGGGTGGCGCTTCACCAGAGGTTGCTTCCTGGTGGCTGCTTTCCGTGGCGCTCTCCGAATAGCGAGCAAGGGTCGATCCATGAGAGGCACCGTTGCCCATGGCCGTCCACGTCAACTGCAACCCGTCAGAGTGGTGCCTGTGCCGCAAAGGCGTGAGTCCGTTGGTTGGTGAGCCGTCCCATTCGTCGTTATTGCATGCATGACAGGATGGTGATGGCTTGTGTAAACGAATGGGTGGCGGTTCTTATGACGAAATAGATGGGCGCCAACATGTCCAAAGTTGAAGTGGTGATGGACGTGGATCCGGATAACTCGTACACACAGTATACTCTGTCGTCACAAGGTATACGTGATAAGCGTCTACTGAGGCATTCAGTTCACGATCCTTACATTTTGTGAGCGAGTAGTGTAGAAACCCGAGCGAATGACCACCACTGGTTCCAGCGGTCGGGTTCTGCTGCATCCTATTAGGATGTTGGTAGACCCACCCACCCGTGTACCCAGAATTAGCCCCTCTTTACGTCTTGCAGGTTGCCCCAGACGTGCGGAGACGAACACCTTTAACGTCATGTCCAGCACAGGGCAATCCTGTCACTATTACCTGATGTGTGTCCTCATCGTGTGCATGATCTCACACATCTCACACATCTCACACATCGATTAACACATCAGCTGCAGCACCACCGACGACGACACATCAAACAAATCGCTAATCCCTGAGATCCAGGGCCCGACCGCACTGAATGCGAATGTGACCTCGTCAAATACCTCCTATAATAAATATATTCAGTGATCTGCAATTTCAACGATTATCTCCAACACCATATAAACATAGCTTTTATCTATCCTTTATCTACACATACCCGCTAGGCATCGTTTCTTTCAACTCTGATCGGATATCGCAGGGCTGTTGCCCGTTTTGATTGGCGTGGCGATGCGCTGTCTTCACAGGGACG
Organism: Pythium grandisporangium; assembly: GCA_023336285.1. Taxonomy (NCBI): domain Eukaryota; phylum Oomycota; class Peronosporomycetes; order Pythiales; family Pythiaceae; genus Pythium; species Pythium grandisporangium. Next base: position 9,735 of record JAADWT010000771.1, read on the forward strand.
CCGACAAGTCGGCAGCCATCAGCCTGATCGCCACGCATTCAGGAGCAAAACGTGGGACCATCGAACCTACCGCATCAAGCCGGACGGCACCACCAACCAAGCCAGGGACCCAAGCAGCCAGCCAGCCAGCCAGCGCTACGTACACTGCTCCTCGCACTGGAGCGTTGACTGCCTTCCGTCTCTCTCTCGCTCTCGGTGGACGGGCACGACCAGCACGACGACGACTGTATGGCCATGGACGTGGAGCAGCAGCGCGCCGTGGACACGCTCGCGGTGACGATTCGTACTCGTCACGACAAGGACAAGGACGCGGTCGCAGTCGTCGAGGACAGCAGCATGAAGCCACACGCAGCCGACACCACGAACATGACCACAAGGACAGGGCCACCACAAGACAGAGAAGAAGAAGGAGGAGGAGGAGCCAAGGAAGCAGAGGCGGACGCTGTCGAGACTGTGGCGCCGCGACCGCTGCAGCAGCAGCAGCAGCAACAACAACAACAACAAGGGACATCAAGCAAGGAGGCAGTGGATGATGACGACGCGCTACCGCCGGTCTCGGGCGAGGGTAAAGTGTACGACGTGAGCGAGCTGTTTACGAACCCGAACCTGCAGCGGCAGTCGGCCAAGTTTGTGTTTAGCAAGGACCCGTTCTGCATCCCGCGTGCCACCGACAACGTGCGTGGGTACCGTCCGCGGTTCAATCCGCTCAGCATCCTCGTGGCCGAAGAAAAACTGCTTCCGCGTAACTTTTGTATCGATCTCTCGGAGGGGATCCCCGGTCTGCCCAAGCCCATGAAGAGTAAAGGCAACAAGCCATCGCAGTCAGCGTCGTCACCCTCCACCGCCGCCTCGTCCTCAGGTAGCACGGCCTCGCCATCGTCATCGTCGTCATTACCAGAGGATGGCGACAAGGGTACTGCTCCTCCTCCTCCTCCTCCTCCTCTTGCTCCTGCTGCTGGGCGAGAAGAGAGCGATTCCACGCGCATGTTTACCCGATCCGTGGCGCCTTCCCGTGCGCCGGCCACCTTTGGGGACAAGCTGAGCACGATGGGTATGATGATGGGCACGCTGCCGCGGCAGCAACAGTCCTCGAGCCCACGCGCCACAACCACGATGGCCCCTGCCACCGCCACTGCGACAACCTCTGCGAGCTCGACTGACGTGGCTTCACCAGCGCTGCAAGAGGAGTCACTTCTGGAACTCGTAGCCACCAGTGATCCGCCTCTGCCATCATCCGCTACGGTAGCCACGAGCTCGAATGGTGGCTCGTCGTCGTCCGCGATGGTTGCGACTTCCATGGAGGTGGCGATGGCCACGGCCACGGCCATGACCTCGTTGGCGGCCACACAACCGGCGAGTGATGCCACTGCGTTCGCGCTGGGGTTGGACGCCAACGGAGGTGTCACACATCAACAACAGCTTCAGATGCTCACAACGTCGGCCAGTATGGATGCGCGACCATTGCCCGGGTTCGTGGCCCCCACCTCGGCGATCGTGACAGAGACGTCCTCCATGGATGGGATGGCGTACATGCACCCACCAGCCGAGTCCCCACTTGGCCGTGTCACAGAACTTGGTGCGAGCTTTGGTCAGCTCATGAACTACCTACCGGCGCGGTACTCGTCCCCCATGGCAAGCACTCGTACCGCACCCGAGTACTTTGAACAAGGGTACGCCACGCCGTACCCCTCCATGCACACGGTGCATCCACAACATCAACTGCAACAACAACCACAGTCGCAGCATACCTTTGCTCAGCAGCAGTTCTATCTCCAACAGCAACATCAGCAGCAACAACAGAAGTACTCGCAAGAGTACCGGCAGGACCCCGCGTTCTACGCGGTAAGTACGGGTATGTCGATGGAGTATGCTCACCACCCATCACATCCCATGCATCAGCAGCATCCGCAGCAACAACAGCAGCAGCAACAGCATGCTCAACCTACGCTCCCCCCGCAGCCACTGGCGTCCACCATGATCCCGCCCTCGCTCCAGTCCCAGTCACCGCCGACCACGATGGGGACGATACCCAAGAAATCTCGCTCCAAAAATGTGTTTCGGCCCTGCAGTGCGCCCGGATGCACCAAGGGCGCGCGAGGCAAGTCCGGTCTATGCCAAAAGCATGGCGGGGGCAAGCGGTGCGCGACTCCGAATTGCCCCAAGGGCGCACAGGGCAGCAGTTCGTTTTGTCTCTCGCATGGTGGTGGCTATCGATGCACTGCACCTGGATGCATGACGGGTGCGCGTGGCACCTCAGGATTGTGTGCCAAGCACGGCGGCTACAAGCGAGGACGAGGGGAGGAGGACGGTGGAGCCGAGGGGAGCACGGGGTCACTGACACCGACGGCAGCCGCAACCTCGCATCAACGAGGCACGCATGCCGCCAAGCAGCAACGCACGGACGTCACACCCGGGACGAACGAGGTGTGAATGTAGCGCCTCCCAACCTGTGTGATAGTCATACAAATATCGTCACTGGTCACGGTGGCACACACATACACACACACACACACACAGAAGCTACCAACATGGCGAACTGATACGGATATGGATGCGACCACGCGATGGTGCCGATGCAACCTTTCGGCGCGTTGTGTTATTGCTGGAAGAGTCCTACAGCATGTGGCCGACTCCTCTCGTTCCGGAAGGGGGTAGAAGAGAGGCCCCAGCCACGACAAGCTCGTGTAACTACAGGAGACCGGCGTCACAGAGCCAAACCAAGTAGAGTGGTGAACCTCTACTTGGATGGGGAGTCTCGGAAGCGGTCCGTGGCAGCCACCAACTCCTTGGCGATGCCCGGTTCCATGGCCGAATGGCCCGCCGTCTGCACGACACGGAAGTCGGCTTCAGGGAACGCCTTGTGGAACTCCCATGCGGTCGTCATGGGGCACACGACGTCGTATCTGTATACAAATACAAACACACACACATAGAGAGAGAGAAGGATGAAAGAAGATGTAAGTATGAATGAATGCAATTGACCGACAACTCTAGTGGATGCGTTGTGATATGATAGCTGGCTATCGTATCGTACCTGCCCTGAACGATGGCGGTGGGGATGTGGCGGATCTTGTACGTGTTGTCAAGCAAGAAGCTGTCCGAGGGGAAGAAACCGGCATTGATGAAGTAGTGGTTCTCAATGCGCGCAAACGCCAATGCAAACTTGGCATATCGGTCCGCATCCATCGACTTGCTCTCAGCTCCTGGCTGTCATTTTCGAGGTTACCGGGCAATGAATCAATCATCAAGGCACAATACAATACATGAATGGTTAGTCCGCCATCACGGCGTGTTCGAAGCGTTCGATCCACTACTGCAACAGCCTCGTTTGCTGCGTACCGGTGGAATGAGGTTACTGGTCGTGTTCTCCCACGTCGACCACGCTAGTGCAGCAGGCAGGCGCACGTCCGGGTCATCGCTGGTCAGCCGCTTCTGGTACGCCTTGATAAAGTCGCCTCGCTCATTCTCCGGGATGGCATCCCGGTAGGCCTCCCAACGGTCCGGGTACAGGAAATTGGCGCCATCCTGGTAGTAGAACTGAAGCTCCTTCTTACGCAAGTGGAAGATGCCGCGCAGCACAAGCTCCGTGACTCGGGTTGGGTGCGTGATCGCGTACGCCGTCGCCTGTGAGTAGTAGTATAATAGTACGAGGTTGATATTAATATCACGTCACGAAGAGTGAGCATCAACGCAAATGCCGTACGTATCATAGTTTACAGTACAAAACGGACGATGCTCACCAACGACAAACAACAAACATACCAGAGTGCTTCCCCATGAGCCACCGAAAACTTGCCATTTCTCAATCTGGAGCTCGCGACGCAACTTTTCCATGTCCTCGATCAGGAACCACGTCCTATTCGTCACCAGTGATGCCAAACGCAAGTGGGTGAGAAACGTACCCACCGTAAACAATACGACCTATACTTTGCCTCCAGGTATGGATCCATCCTGATTGAGTGCATTGAACAATATCGAGTGTGTGAATGTGAAGGTGGTGGTTTGTACGTACGTGTTGTCCTCAAGAGATGCATGCGGCGTGCTGCGTCCACACCCACGCTGGTCCACGAGGATGATGCGGTAGTGGCGCGGGTCGTGGTAGCGACGCATGCTTTCCGAGCATCCAGCGCCCGGTCCACCGTGCACCATGATCACGGGCTTGCCATGTGGGTTCCCGCATTCTTCATAATACAGCGTATGCGTGTCCGACACCTTGAGCATACCTGTGTTAAATGGCTGCAACGCTGGGTAGAGGAACTCATCCGCGGAGGAAAGGTACCGTGGTGCATCCCCATCTGGCACAGTGGCGCAGTCGGCCGAAGTGGAGGTCGCTGCGGTGGAGTAGGCGGCGACACTCGCTCCGGCAGCCACCGCTGCCGCGAGCACCGCCGTGGTGGAGGTATTGCCGCGAGTCGATGCAGTCAGCGCAGATGAGTGGCGCGATGTGGGCGTCGAAGAGAAGGCCATCTGCTGAGCCATTGACAGGCCTCGCGCGTTGGCGCGAAACGCTCGACGAGCGACCCGAAGCGAGCTAAGAGGGAGCATGGTTTGGATGGTGAAGTCGGTGCTGATGTTTCCAATTCGAAAATGAGCGGCGATGGCAATCAAGAGGATCGCATTTCTAACATGGTTAGAAACGTCCTAAGGTATATATATAATAACCGTTTTTTTATTGATAGGTGTTCCAAGTTGGAACACCCCATTCTTTAGGTAGCACAGTTGTGGTCTCGGGTGCGCCTCCCAGCGTGGCTTCAATGGGCTGTGGGCCAGTGCGCTGTGCGAACACGGGCGCACCTAAACGGCATCACCTCGCTTCGTACACCATACTGCCGGCTATCTATCTGTGCATGCGCGGCTCAAATCATGTGCCGTCTCTGTTGAGATTGCGGGAAACATGTTCTGGTTGCTTGATCGCTCTTCTATTGGTTAAAATAAGTTAAAATAACTTCTGATTCGCATGAATTGGGAGTATCCAGAGTGAATGTACGGGGGGGGAGGGGGGGGGGG
>JAADWT010000772.1:0-14732 GCA_023336285.1 Pythium grandisporangium
CCCCCCCCCCCCCCCCCCCCCAGCTAATGCGGAAGGGATACTGTTCACTGTGGTTACGAGTTCATTCATGTGGCGTGGTGGGTTACATGGGGTTACGGCAGGAGCTTCCCGACGGCGGGGTATTTGCCCTGGAACTTCTTGGTCCATTCATTCAACGAGGCGTGCTGCTCCGGGGAGAGCTCGTCGAGGCGTGGGTCATCGAGGCATTCCGGGTCAAAGGACATGCACGCCAATGCCCGCGACGCGTCTCGGCCGGCAAACTGCGAGTACGCACCCTCGGGGCCGTAGTGGGTCCATCCATCCAGCGTCACGTCGTAGATGATGCCGCAGAGCGCGACCAGCACGGTGCCCCGGGCTTCATCCGTGCCGTTGAAGGATCGCAACTGCTCTTGTGTAAGATCCTGAGGCAAGATCAAGCGCCCCACAAGGGGAAACTTGTTTTCTTCGCGGAACCGCGTGAGCCATTCCTCCAGTACGCGTGATTCCGCGTCACTAATTGTCGATAGATCGAGGCAATTGGCGGCTTCTTTAGTGGTCGATTGGGTCGCTAGCGCAAAGGACGCATCCTTACCGGCAAGGACGTGGCTCTCTCCCCCGGGCCCATACACGTTTCGTTGCGCCGCCACATCGAATACATCGCTCTTTAGAGCCACGTAGATCGGGTTATTGTCGCTGCCGTTGCAGGCCGCAAGCTCTTGCAGTGTAAAGTTGCGGAGCTTGGCCTCGTCGTCCTTGGATGCCGCCTTCGCGCTGAGGGGCAGCGCATTTGGACCGGTGGGTGGTGTGCCCAGCGCGTTGCCCATCCCGACAATGTGTAATGTGTATTCGTTCAGCTTGCACGCGTGTAGCCAACTTACAGACTGTTTATGGGCGTGGGACACACACCAGTGAGCAATTGTATAGTCGGTTGAGAGGAAGAAGAACGAGGTGATGAATGTTACTACAGTACAGATATATTTAGAGGGGGGAATTAGCGCAAGAATCAGTATGTATGAGCGTTGCTTGGCATGAATAACCCATCATGGGCCATGCATGGGCCATGGACGATATGCAGACACCATTGACGCGTCATCCGCCTTTGTTGGTGATGGTTACGGCGTGGGCTGTGGCGGTGTTCCGACTTTGCCTTGGGACAAATCTCGGATCACCTGGAGCCACTTCTCGCCATGGGTTTTGACGTAGTTGTGGGACTTAGCGTAGTTGGCTTGGAAGATGTCGTCCAGGTGGAATTGCTCCATGAGGATCACCATCATCGCAGTGGTGATGACGATCCTGTCCGAGGATGACTCACTCTGACCCAGTGCGTGCACCTCCGCGATGTGCTCAAGCTTGTCGTAGGTAAAGAAACCGCTGAACGCCTGGCCACCCAGCAGCTTGATCACATCTTCCTCTGTGAGTGAGGTCCAAGAAGCTAGCTCCTGTGATTTAGGCGCCACCGCCCGGCCTTTCTTGTCGTCCTCCTCGAAGTCATCCCAGCTGGAACCACATTCATCCTCCGATGAGTCACTGCTCGCATATATGTGGGCCGTGAGAGCTGCCATGCCAGGCGAGGCGCTGTCACTTGTCGACACAGAGCTGCTCGTCAATGGAGCCATCGCGGATTGCGAGCCAAAGCGCTGCGTCGGCGCAGCGCTTCTTTTCATGGGAGACATCGCGAATTGGGAGCCGAAGCTACGTGTTGGCGCAGCGCTGCTCTCCGCGGGAGCCATCGCGAATTCAAAGCTATTGCTATGCGTCGGCGCACAACTCCTGCTTCCGTCGCTTGCAGAACCACCACCGCCACCGAAAAGCGATGTCATGCGTTTCTTGATCGAATTTGTCGTGGGGTTTTCCTTGGACCTATTCCTTGGCGCAGCGCATCTCTGCTTGGGAATTGGCGCGCAACCAAATGTCGGCGAGTACGCAGGTGCCAGCTGCGAATATCTCTGTGTTGCACACGGCGCAGCGAAGCCGCCGCTCGCGCTGGCCCCAAAGCCACCCCCTCCAATCGAACCCATGCTCACCACCGGCGGCGGGGCGCGAGTGTTCATGGGGATCTTCACCTTGGGCGCACGCTTGGCGCCATCGCCATCGTCAATCACTACGAAGTCGTCCTCGTTCACTCCCACGAACGCTGTGTGTGGAGACAGCACGTTGTATTTCTTGGACAGCGCCACGATCTCATCGCGATTGGTCAGCGTCTCAATCAAATGTTTGGCTCGAATGCTGTGGAGCATGACGTCGGTCGTGCGGCGAATGGGGACAGTGATTTGTTCCTCGTCCTCGCCGCATTTGACTACGCACTCGACACTCGCTGGGTCCACGCTGATCAGCTGGATGCCCGTGGGGTCATGCTCGGCAGGTTTGCCATCGATTAGCAAGCTCACATCAAACATGGTCAGCGCGGATGTCTGGCGAAACAACTCGCCGGCCTTTTGCTCGATTGACTCGCTCGTTTGCGTGTACTGGACCACGCCGCCGCCGTGCTTCGCGATAGCGTCCAGTAGGTCATGGCTCACCGAGTCACCGATACCCAGGCACGAGAGGTAGAGGTTGGGCTTGACCGCCTTCTTGCTCTTAATGCACGTGGCAATTGCGTCCTTATCCCACACCTCCCCATCCGTCAGCAGGTATACGAACGTTTCCTGCTCGGGCAACTGCTCGAACACATGGGTCAACATGCTCCGCATCTCGGTGCCGCCCATGTTCGATGTCATTCGGTCTACGCGCGCCTTGGCCGTGGCCATGCGCTCCTCTGTCACGAACACGGGCTCGGCAAACATGGTCTCAAATCTCGAGCCAAACCCAACCACATTGAACATGCATCCTTCGTGCAGCCCACTGAGCATGATGCGGAGAGCGTTTTTGGCGTGCTCCATGGGGTGGTTCCCCATCGACCCGCTCTGGTCGACGAGGAAGATGTACGCGGCCGGCTTGACCTGCTGCATCGCCTTCTTGTAGATCGCCAGCTTGCGCAGGTCCAGGTTGGCGTACAACGCCCGCGAGGATTCACCATCCTCCAGTGTTTCAACCACGGCGTGGTTCGCGTGGAGTGAATACAGGAACACAAAGTCCTGGTCCAGCTCAATGTCGTTCTGGTCGTACTTGATCGTCAGCCGATCCTCCTTGGACGACACCTCACACATGGCGCGCAGCGAGTCGTGCTGAAGCATGCTCTGCGACTGGTCCAGCGTTATGGAGATGGACAGACGGCGCTCGTCGCCCAGAGGCGCGTAGGTCAGCGCGGATGCCGCCGACGCCGATGACGCGCCGTAGCGCCTCTGTGAGATGGTCATGGGCAGGATGAACCGGTACACGTCGTCGCGTCGACCAAATTCCTTGACCACGCGACCAACGTACTGGAGTTTGACCACCACGGGCTCGTGCGGACGGATGTTGGCGATCAGCATGGTCAGCTGCTCGTTGCTGTCCTGGGACACCAGCGTCGCCTGCTGCAGCTCCTCCAGGGCCGTCTCGTACGTGCGCTTGGCTGCCCCCTTCTCCTCGATCTTGCACGCCACGCGCGTCGTGCCAGACGTGAACACGCACGAGACCATCGCGCTGTCCGCGTAGACAGGGAACGTGTACTCGGCCTCCACGGCTTCCGCGTTTGCGTTCGTGAACGTCTGGGTCAGCTCCACACGGGACACGTCCTGCGTGATGCCGACCTGGATATCGACTTTGGAGAGGGTGACGAGCGCGCTGCTGAAGCTCATGGTGGCCTGGCCTGCGTGAGAGATAGCAAATTGAAGAGTGAGAGGCGGAGTGGAGAGAGAGAGGTCCCTGCTCTAAGCTCCATTGTTTCGATCAACCCATGCCCGTAATACCCACCCAGGAAGTGTACCCAATGGGTACATGCATATACACCCTATAATCAACTGGTTTAACCGGTTCTTGCGTACCCAGATTCCCAATCACCAGCCGGGTGGGTGCCACAAGAACCAGCTTCATGTATCAAGGTATAAAAAAAAAAGCTAACCCCCACCAACCCATGAGACCCATCTGCGGCGCAACTGGACAATCCGCTCACGCATGGACACGACCTTCCAAGATGCCGAGGGGGGACATGTCCACTTGTAGGTACACGCCATTGCTCGCAGCCAAACCAATACAAAAAGGATTAACTGGGCAAACGCTGCGACCCAGGAATCTAAAGGAGAAGCGTTCCCAGGAAACACGAGCGTAAACCCTCGAAGCACGACCAACACCAGTGCTTCGCATACGAGATACAACTAATTACCATATTTGACGCATTAGATTTGTCCGTGTTATTGTTGGGGCCACCGCGCACACAATGCAATGCACTTTCAACGCCGTCCTCGTCGTCAGTCCAGGATCTTTCCAATGACTGGGTACTTGGCTGCGAGCTTCGTTTCCCAGTCGCCGAGTGTTTTCTTTTGCGCGTCGGTGATGTTGGCGATCGATGGGTTGTCCAGGGCCTCGTCCGTGAGAAGCATGCACGCCAGCGCACGAGACGCATCACGGCCCGCAAACTGATGGTAGCCGCCATCGGGCCCATAGTGGCTAAGGCCATCCAGCGTGACGTCAAAGATCTTGCCATTCACGCCCACGTAGCATGTCTTGCGCGGGTTGTCGACCCCGTCATACTGGCGTAGCTCGTCACGCGTGAGGTCGCGCTTGCGCAACACACGCCCCACGTTGGGGTACTGGTTGTACACCGAGAACTTGGCGACCCAATCCTGAAGCGTCTCATTGTCCATAAAGCTCAAGTCCGAGAGCTCGGTGCTGTCGAGGTCTTCCTTTTCAAACGACATCTTGGCCAGAGCGCGCGAGGCATCGCGCCCGGCAAACAAGTGATACCCTTCGCCAGGCCCATAGAAATCACGCTTGCTGCTCACGTCGTACACCTCGTCCAGTACGCTGATATAGATGGGCTTGTCGTCCTCGCCCGTGAACACCCGGAGCTCCTCCTCCGTGAAGAAGCGGCGCTTGATCGCCTTCTTCTCGGCCTTGGTCTTCTCCTGCCGCTCACGCGCCGCCATAAGCGCACGCGCGTTCTCCGCATCCACGGACGCCGTCCAGATGCGCATTGCCAGGATCGCGATGATCGCCAGGCCCGCGCCAACGTACACGCTGTCGGCTCCCTTGATCCAGTCCATGGCTGCTTGTGGCGCTTGTCCGCCCACACACACACACCTCTGCTTGTCGAATTTTGGAATGATGGTGATTTAGGCATGATTCGCGCTAGGGCCTATTTGGAATTTGGAAGCAAGTAGTGTAAACTACAGCGGTAATTTATCGAAAGTAAACACCTCAGTCGTGTAAATTTTAAACTATTCTGATGGTCAAGAACCGTCACGAAGAGATCGCCCGAGGCAGGAGGCCGCAATGCTACTGCTCCGTCTCGTTCGCCGCCGCCGCCCGCTGGGCAGCAGGCGCTGTGTTGCGTTCGCTGCACAGCAGCAAGCAGGTAGCCGCGTGGCGGCTGCCATAAATGGCGTGCGTGCGCTGGCCACGAACTCGGCATCTTCCTCTTCACCAGAACTGAAATACGTGACCTCGGACGACATTGCGACGCATCTTCTGCAGGGCCTACGCACCGCCGATGACGTGTCCTTGCCTGTCAACCTCGTGCAGGACAAGGAGGGCGCGCAGCGCATTATCGACAAGATCCGCGCGCTGGGGCCGTCGCATTTCCACGCGTGCGACACGGAAGTGGGGCAAATCGACGTCAAGGCCGTGGGTCCCGTGGGCAACGGCCAAGTTACGTGTCTGTCGCTATACAGCGGGCCCGATGTGGACTACGGCAATGGCCCATACGTGTGGATCGATAACCTTGACTCGGCGGAAGGCACGCTGGAATACTTTCGGTAAGTGGTCTGTGGTCATGCACATGTGACCGCCTCGTGACGAGAAGGCCAAGGACTGATGGGTGACGTTGGTGATGCTGTCTTTGTGCTATGTCTACGTGCATATGTCTCTCTTATGCGGGTGGTTACTTACTCTATCGATCCAAACACGGCGGGTTGTAGTGAGTTTCTAGAGAGTGAGGAGTACAAGAAAGTGTGGCACAACTATAGCTTTGACCGCCACGTGCTGTACAACCACGGCATCAACGTGCAAGGTCTCGGTGGTGACACGATGCACATGGCGCGACTCTGGAACACGGCGCGCTTCCAGAACGGGGGCTACTCGCTGGAGGCACTGTCGGAAGACTTGCTGCTGCAGCGCAAGCGCCCGATGAAGGAGCTGTTTGGAATCCCCAAGGTCAAAAAGGATGGCTCCCAGGGCAAGGAACGCATCATGCCCACGGTGGAAGAGCTGCAGCGCTTCCCCGAGTTCCGCCAACGATGGATCCGGTACAGCATGTTTGATGCTGAGTGTACGTGGTTTTTACATCGCGTGCTGCGCTACAAGCTAGATCAAACACTTTGGTTTGAAGAGAAGAATGGTGCGAATGGCGAGACCACGCGCAGTGGCTCCATGTACGACTTTTATCAGCAATACCTAGTACCCTTTGGCGAATGCCTCACTGATATCGAGCGCAAGGGTATGCACGTGGATCTTGACTACTTGGCCAACGTGGAGCAGCTCGCACTAAAGGACCGACAACGTCTGGAGGCACATGTGCTGGACTGGGCCAAACGCTACTGTGACGAAGCGGACCGCATCAACGTGTACAGCGCCGCACAAAAGCAACAATTACTGTTCGCGCCTTACGTAGATCATACGAAAAAGCCACCACGTGAGGTGTTGCCCGCCACGCGGTCATTTGACGTCGAGAATGTGGAGGGCATTGTGGAAGAAGGCAAGCAAAGGGCGCTCAAGAAACGAAGCATCACGATCCATGGACTGGGCATCACACCAACGCATTTCACAGCAAGTGGATTGCCCGCGGCTAGTGCGGATGTGCTGAGAGATCTCGCCGGCGCGCCTGATGCAACGCCTCCACGGTACGGACGCGCGTATAATCATTTCAAGGACCGACAGGAGGGCGCTGAGGCCTGCGTCGCTCTCAAGGCGTTGTATGATATTTCAAGTATGAACACGATGCTCAACAACTTTATTTTGCCACTGCAAGAGCTCGCGGATGAACACTCGCGTGTGCATTGCTCGCTAAACTTAAACACGGATACAGGCCGTCTATCTTCGCGCAAGCCCAACTTGCAGAACCAGCCAGCGCTTGATAAGGACCGCTACAAGATCCGCGACGCGTTCATCGCACCCAAGGGAAAGAAGCTCATTGTTGCCGATTATTCGCAACTAGAACTGCGTTTGTTAGCGCACGTCACGCAGTGCGCAGCCATGATCGATGCATTCAAAGCTGGTGGTGATTTCCATTCTCGAACCGCCATGGGCATGTACGATTACGTGGCAAAGGCGGTCGAGAATGGTGAGGCACTCCTGGAATGGGATTCGTCCAAGGGCGAGAAACCCCCGGCGCCCCTGCTGAAAGACAAGTTCTCAACTGAGCGTAAGAACGCCAAGATTCTGAATTTCTCCATCGCGTACGGGAAAACACCGTACGGGTTGTCAAAAGATTTTGGTGTCTCGCGCAAGGAGGCTGCCGATACACTTGAGAAATGGTACGCGGATCGACAGGAAGTGCGTCAATGGCAGCAGAGTGCAATCACCACCGCCCGTCTCTTTGGATACACTCGTACGCTCATGGGGAGATACCGGCGTCTACCCGATGCCATGCTTCCTGGTAAAACACTCGCTCAGAAGAAAGCCAAGGCTCATGCGGAACGTGCGGCCATCAACACGCCGATCCAGGGTGCCGCGGCCGACGTCGTGATGCAGGCAATGCTCCGAATCCACCAGAACGCGCGGTTGCGCGAGCTCGGTTGGGAGATGGTATGCCAAATCCACGACGAAATCATTGTCGAAGGACCCGAAGAGACTGTACCCGAGGCCATGAAGCTTGTGGTAAACCTCATGGAAAACCCGTTTGAGCGACCGCTCTCGGTGGCACTTGAGGTGGACGCCAAGGTGGATGATTCGTGGTATAAAGCAAAGTAAATCTGATAGAGATAGACAGGGATAGAAGCCGATCGATAGCCGTCGCTAAACCAACATTGTCGGTAAGCTAAATACAGAGAGCAGAGAGAAAAATCAACTAGTAATCCGCATAGGCATTCTCGCATACACAGCATAGATCATTCCACTAGTCAACACGGTCGATCTATGTGTTCTTGCCGCTGAACGCGCGAGTGTTGATAAGCTCTGGCGTCACGAGCCCGGCGGCAACAAATGCGACGAACCACGTAAATGGCCCGATGAATGGAATCTCGAGGAAGACGCCCATGGTCATTGAAAACCCCAGACGCTGGGCCTCGCTACCCCCATGGTACCATTCCATCCGTGGATCGAGCGTCGATTCCTGTTTGCGATCCATCGTCTTGAGGCGAGCTATCACTGGGTCGTAGAGCTCGCGCATGAGCGCGCGTGAGTTCAACCAAACGCGGACAACGTGCAATGCCAACGGGCGTGTACTGCCAATACAAAATGCCAGAAACACTGGCACCCAAAAGAATCGCTCCATTTGCCGCAACCTGTACATACACGAGAGAAAGATTGTCACCATCCAGTCACCCGTCTGCGTACTGGAAACGGCGACACACGTACTTGTATCCAAACTGAGCGAGCGGGATCACGATGCCAAACAACGGAGAGAACAGCAACACAAGCAGTCCAAACGTGCCCTGGCGGAAACCCACAAGGAACGCGTGGCGCACGTACTCCCAATCCCAGTAAATTGGTATGTTCTAGGATTTTTTCCAGCGCCAAGCCCACCATACCACACATAGATAGCAAGGGGTACAAATTAGTACAATCGCGATCAAACTATCCGCAACGCGTATGTAAATCCTTTCAGCGTTGTTACCTTTTGGATATGCGCTACAAGTGCTGGATCTCTTGCGCGCAGGCCAGCAAAGTAGGCATCCTCGAAAAGCTCGACGCTCAGATAGCGACTCACCATAACCAACGTGAACGGGATGGTCGAGCTCATCGAGTATCGGAACGCGCGCAGAGACGCATCAATCCATGCCTGCGGCATTAGCAGCGACAACAGCCATTCCACCGGTAACAGTAGCATGTGCACCAGCGCTACGAGCACCAGTGACCAGATCAAAAGCTGCTTGGCCCGTCTGGACAAGCACACAATACAGTTTGATTAGTTACCCAACCCATCGAGTTCAAACACAATGACAAGCGACATCTCCATACACACAAAACACTCCACAATAAAACGATACCTCCAGAAGACGCTCTTCAGCTGGGGATCAGTGAGCGCCTGTACACTTGCCGTCACTGGTCGCGAGTCACCGCACGCAAATGCAAGCAGTTAGTTCCCCGTGACTCAGAGAGCACTCCTGCGAACGTCACGCGCATGTTGCCCCGACCGGACCGGACCAGACCGTACCTGCCTGTGTGGCACCCCGGCCAAAGCTGGTGGCCCATCCCTGGAGTGTGGACATGGTGGCGGGGGGCTATATGCGTAGAGATGCTGGAATGATGGAAGCTGGATGCGAAGACTTCAACAATGAATCCCTTCTGTGATGTGAACGATTGAGATATCCGAAACGTACCGTGGATCACAAATTAGCCCCCCCCCTTTCGGGGATTTGACTCAAGGTTGACGATGTAATAATACCCCCTCTGGGCCACGGTTATTCTGTCATGCCATTCACCATGACGACATGAACAAATGCACCGAAATGCCGCCCACGTGTATGTATGTGGGCCGCCAGTGGTGACTGGCGCAGAAGCTGGAGGCCTCGAGCAAGAAGGCAGCGAACGCAATCAATCGTATGTGATGATGCTACGGGATACTGTAAGGCAAATAATATAGGAACGAGTGTATAGAGCGTTACTCTACAGCCTATCACCACCGTGGCGAGAGCATTTAGAAGATGTCGCCAAGGGCGTCGCGCCGCGCCTGGGTCTGCGCGCGTCGGCGGTAGAAAAAGCCACCACCCACGAGCACTAGACCCACAATGATACCGGCAATGAGCACGGGCAGTAGCGACGCCAGCAGGCCCTTGATGAAGTTGTAGGAGTCGATCTGGTTCGACCCAACGATCGCCGACTCACGACCGTGGTAGACGGGCGCGATGACTTCAGCCTGCGCCTTGGGCCACATGACGTCCGACATGGGCAGCTCCGGGTCGTACATCGAGTACGACAGGGCGTACGACGCCATCAGTCTCTTGTTGGCGCGCATGGACTTGCCCGTGCCAGCCTCAATGTCCACATACGTCTGGTAGCGGTCATAGTACTCCTGTTTGAGCGTCTTGCCGTCGTACATTACGTCCTTGGTGGCGCGCTTGCCGTTCGACATGGTGATCTCGACCGCCTCCAACAGCGAGGCATCGCCCTGCAGGAACATGGGGTACGACACGTACGCGAGGAAGCCCGAGTTGAAGGCCAGCGGCTGCACACCATCCACGGGGTACCCGGCGCCATAGGCGTCGTTTCCCTTGGTGCCGGCGGCCAGGATGCCGTCCACAGGCTCAAAGCGGGTCATCTTGATGCCGTCCACGTCGTCCATGACCTTGCCCGTGTTCACCATCGTGATGTCGCGCAGGCCCTGGATCAGGAACAGCCGCAGCGACTCCGTGTCCACCGCATCGTCAAAGCCCGAGATGGACACACCACCGGGCACGACGCTCTCGCCGTCGGCGCCCACCACCTCAGTGCACGTCGTGTTGTCCGGTTTGTTGGCGCAGTTGCCGTAGACCGCAAAGGCGTTGATCTCGGCCAGCGTCGGGTTGCGGCGCTCGTCCAGTTGCGCCCAGTAGGGCGTCTTCCGGAAGCCGTCGTACTGCACAAACTCGCCCATCTCGCTCTTGTCGTCGCAGCCCGTCTTCTGGAGGAACACGCCCAGCTTCTTGGCGTCGGGTGCCTTCTTGGAGTAGTCCAGGCCCGAGTCCTCGGCGTACCCGGGCAGCGGCGCCGCGCACACGCCCACGGTCGAGCAGAGGTCGCACGTCTTCTGCGCAAAATCGGCGGCCTCTTCGTCGCCGTAGACAGCGGCATACTTCTTCTCCAAGATACCGCACGTCAGTTCGTTGATGGCCATGACGGCGCTGGCCTTGGCGCACGTGTTACACTCGGCGTAGATGGGGAAGCATTCATCTCCCTGGCAGCTGGCGCACTTCTCGTTCAGACCGGTGGCGCACTCATCCAGGTACGTGGTGCCGAGGCCCAGGCCCGCCAGCATGCTGGGCGTCCCCAGCGCGTAGTCCGACACGGGGCGCGTGGCAAACACGCCGTTGTATTCAAAGCCCGAGAGGTCGAGGTCTTCAATGGCCGACACGCCCGAAACCAAAAAGAGCCCGACGGTCGGGTACACCTTCTTCCAGGCCGCCGGCTGGTTCGAGTTGAGCGCGTTCACCCAGCGCATCATCTGCTTGCCGCTTTCTTTCACCACGGCCGCGACTTCATCGTCCGAGAGCTTGTCCCCCCAGGGCGTGCCCATCACGAGCTTGGTCAGGAACCCGGACTCACTGCCCGACTGCGCGATCACGTTGAGGTACGCAATGTCCCAGCTCACGACCTGGTCCGTGTCCGAGCACCCAGCGCAGCTGCGCTCCTTGTCAAAGACGTGGTACGTGTACTGCTTGTAGCTCACCAGGTCGTCCTCGAGCTTGACGTCCACCTTGTTCTTGTAGCGGCGGTAGACGTAGGGCCCCACCTCCTGCAGCTGCAGCTTGGCGCCGTTCTCGAGGAAGTCCTGCGCGTTGGTCACGTTGAGCATGGTGAGGTCGTAGTAGAACGGCACACAGTCGTCGCAGTCGGCGTAGGGCGTGACGTAGTCCTCCTTCTCGATGTCGCCCTGCTCGCACACGGCCACGCCGTTGTTGATGGTGTTGGTGACCACAGGCGGGATCACCGTGCCGTAGATGATGGACAGCACCACGAGCAGCGCGCCAAAGCCCATGCACGTGTGCGCGATCACGAACGGCGAGCAGCGGCGCCGAGGGGCGTCGCCCAGCGTCGGCGGCTTGGGCGTGGCCGCTGACTTTTCATACCCGTCCACGATCGAGTTGGGGGGCGAGTGCGTCATTTGGACAGTAGCGTGGGGGGAGAGTGGGGAGTCCACTGGTCCGCGCGGGGGTGCGGGAGTTCAACGATAATCGCAGAGTGGACGACGACGGAGGCGTTGCGGTGGCATGCCGACGACGAGGAGGAAGCAAGCAGGAGGGGGAGGGATGGAGGGTGGGGCTGGGCTGGAGTGGTGTGGAGGAGAGAAGGAGGAGGAGAAGAAACGACAGGAACGGAGGAGCGGCAAATGCAGATGGGGGACATGCAGTTGAGAGAGAAAGAGCAGGCACAAGAGAATGCGGCGGGAGAAACGGGGCGCGGCGGAGAAGCGGAATGGAGAGGAGAGGAGAGAAGAGGATGTGACGTTCAAAGTGCGAGCGAATGCTAATGCGCCGTCGAACAGCGTGTGGAAGGGATGCTTGGCGGAAGCCGCGAAGAAACGTGAACGCGGATGGTGGGTGGTATACGTTGTACAGTGGCGCGTGCTGGTGTGAGGCTTGCGCATTTGCAAACCATTGTTGTGTGGTTGCGTGCCAACCATCATTCTCGCTCTCTTGTGTGGGAGTCGCCTGCTTCTTGCTGCCTGCTGGCTTGAGGCTCAAGTTGAGCGGGTGTCTGTTGCGGTTGGTGGTGGGAAAGCGAGTGTTGGACTCGGTTTGCCCTCTAGTACAGGCTGAGCATTGCCTCACCAAAATACAGTCTTTTTGGGTAGCCTACACAGTGCGCCGTGTATTGTACCCTGGTCACTCGAAGGAATGGGGCCAGCTGGACATGCAAACGATCAGATCCATTATTTCAGCGCGTGGATGTGCCGCTGTACAGTATGGAGGCAAAGCCGGGGATAGATTGTCCGTTTGACTGGCGTTAATCAGGGCAGTAACAGATAGGTACACGTGTACTACCTGTATCACCCTGTGGCGCGAGTGGGTTCACCAGAACGACAGGAGACGGTGACCTGTCGGTGAGGAATGCGCTTTGATGACTGCAAAAAGCGGGGACATGAAGCAGAGACGGACTTTTCTCCATGTCGGACGCCTCACACGAGAGTCTACGCAGCCACGCCCCCGTCTACCGTACGACGTACGCACCGTTCAGAGAGGACATCGCCACCCCGCCCGACCCCCCAACCTTGTTGTGGATACAGCGGATAGCTCAACATCAGGCTGCTATTTCCTAGTTTTCCGTAATTACGCAAATAGAACTGACTTCTCCCACTCTAGCAGAGACGGACTTTCGACAAAAGAGGGGGCTTGTGAGATCCAGCAAGTTTCGCCAATTACGGATCCGCTAAGGCAAATACAGTACATTGGACACCGTATTTAGTGTCCCGTCAAAGTTCGCAAGCATGGAACGAGCCGATGATCCCCTAAACCCTCTCCCAGTCTAAGTGCGGATCTTTGTAAGTACGCGATCCGCATGTAGCTGAATAGTCGCTTCAAACGTGCTACTTCCGAGAGCCGGCGATCCTTCGTAGCGATTCACAGCCGACGGATCGCCATTTGCACTTCAGCGGGTTTCGCGGATCGTGGACCTCTTGGTGTAAACCGATCGGATCGCTGTAAAATACGACGAAGATCATCGGAAATTTTTGTTATTGCTCGATAGATTCTAAAACAGCGGATGAGATGACTTCCAGAAAGACACCCACATGCCACACCAGCACACAAGATGCTTCCGTGCAGTCGGCGTGATGATGCAAGGGTCATGCGTCGCAATTGAGCTGTCTGAAGAAGGGAAGTGAGAGCGTTGTCATCGCTGCACAGCCCTCTAAGGCGCCCCTTATGAGAGGAGGGGGATGACTGGGGGGTGGTGCACCTCCGCATGCTCAGAGCCACCATACTCAATTCCCAAACGGCAATGCCGCGCTTAAGCCACAAGTTTTCACCGTCACCGTCGACTACTTGCTACTGGTGCGATGACGAGCGCGTGAGGCCGCACGATGCCGACAGTAGCAGAAGCTGCCAGACCTGCGCCGGCGGTGCGTGATGCCATACGAAATTTTGTGCGCATCGACGGATTCGGCATCAAGGAAGCGGGGCCAACAGAGACGTCAATCATTTTCAAGAATGGCGTCAGACTCGAGTTCATAGGCAAGGGCTTGCGGAAAATAAGGTGAATTTGCTTGGCCGACGAGCACTATCGCTCGGTGATTAAGTTGCGGCTCCTGTCGGGAAGAAAGACGTCTAAAGCGACGCAGCACCTCAAACTCACCTAGGGCATCCATTCATCCAAGACCCACGCTGAATGCGAGCGTAAGCGAAAAATAGGTCTGATTATGGGGAGCTGATTGAATCTCAGATTTTCAGGGAAAACAAACCAAGACTCGCATTACTGATACACACCCTTCCGGTCGTCAACAACAACCTTGCATTCCGTATTGGTGAGCCCAAGGAAGCAAAGCTTTACCCTTTCGTTGCCGATTTTCGTAAAACCACCGAATTTCGGTTGTTTTACAGTTTACTATCAGATCAGATCGGTATAAAAAGAGCGCAGATAGAACGAATTCCAGTTCTTGTAGACCAATAGAAATGCTGAGTAATTGAAATATACTCGCTTGATGGTTATATAACGCTCCGTAGGTTCAACAAGAATTTATGTTTGGTGAAAGGTGAGACAGACAGCTCCAAAACTATGGCAGTCACCCATACGAGAAACTACCGGCATCTGCCGACACTTGCCTACGCGCTCTGATTCGCTAAAATTACTATGCGCACGGGATGTTAAAACTGAGGGGGGGGGGG
>JAADWT010000773.1:0-14724 GCA_023336285.1 Pythium grandisporangium
CCCCCCCCCCCTCACACACACACCACACATCGCTCTGTGGCTTGCGAACACAAGGCCGTAGCATGTACTACAGTATATACTTAGTCTACGTACTTGCAGGTCCGCAATGGAACGGAAGGAACCGAAGGATTGATGACGCCTTGAACCTTCGCTCGTCGACAACCCAATTGTCACGCATATTCCCGTATTATTATTCGAGCGACATGCGAGGCATTTGCTGGTTATAATTTTTTGATGGCACAGCACCCACGTCGTGGATCTCGTCTTCACAGGGCGCTGGGCTTGTCATTCAATCCACTACGTGCCAATTACCGCGAACAACAAAGGGACGCACACTTGCGTCCATGTCGTGTCTGGATTGCCCATCATTAGCCTTTTGTGGGTGTGGGTTCAGTTTCGAGTTGCAATTAGCTTAGTCTTCGGCGGCGGGCGGGTCATTAGTATTGCACCTCAAACGCGAGGTTTAACCAGGTTGAGCGTTCCTAACAGGAGGGCCACGGCACGGAACAGCCCCGCGAACGCCGCCCAGCGCCCAGCCGCCGCGCTGACAGACAGAACACGACGGCGACGGCCTCGCTCGCCATCTCCACCTCCACCTCCATCGCTACCGCCATCGCCATCGATATCGATATCGATATCGCTATCGCTCGCGGCGGCAGCAAGCCCACGCTCGGCATTTCACCCTCTTCACCCCCCCTGACGCCCGCGCCGTCTCTGCCAGCGGAGTTCGCGGACGGCGCCTTCCCTTCGTGCTCTGCGCGTTTCGATCCCCCCCATACCGCGGCGACGACCCCACGATCTGTCTTTGATTTCCCCTGGTCCTCGCAGTCGCTATGGATTATGACCTGGTGCGTGGCGCGTATACATGTAGCGGAGGATGCGCTTGGTGAGAGGGAGACCTCGCAGCGCGCGTTCTGGCACGGACGGTGTGATGACGAGGATGGTGGAGCTAATTGCCGCGATGGTTGATTTCTGTTGTTAGGCGGAGGAGGACCTGCGCATGGACGCAACGGGCCCGACCTTTGAGGACCTGGCCATCGACGACTCGCTGAGCGATCTGGACCGCATCACCAAGTACATTTGCAGCAATATCGCTCTGCAGCGCGTCATCCATGTCAAGATGCTAGCCGATACGGCGATTTCCGTCGGGTACGTGTGGCGTCCTACCCGCGAACTAATCAGTGCATGATTGATTGACTGACAGACTCAATGGGTTGTGTGGATACGTGGGTGTCATCAGCGTGCAGGCGACTTGCGACCACCTGATACCACTGCTCGAGCCGTTGGTATGTGACCTTGAGTACGTCGTGCGACAACACGTGGCGCTGCAGTTCCCACCGCTGTGCGCATTCCTTGTGGCTAAGACGCACCCATCGGCACAGCGAGACCTCGGCTATCGCGTGTTATTGGAAAAGCTGGTACCGCTCATGGCACAGCTCGTCTCGGACAAACAACATGAGGTGCGCAGCGCGGCCAGCGAGAGCCTCGTGGCCATGGCGGCACATGTGCACCCCGAAGACCAGGGCCCGCACATCCTAACGATCGTGTTGCCGCTAGCACACGATGATGACAACGAGCAATTTCGCATCTCAGCTGTGTCGCTGTATCACGGACTGGCGCCGCACCTTGGACCCGAGCTTTGCCAGCAGTTTTGTGTACCTGAGCTCGTCTCGTTATCGGAGGACCCAGTCTTCCGCGTACGCAAATCGACCGCGCAGAGCTTTGCTAGTGTGTGCAAGACGGCAGGGCCCGAACTTAGTCGCGAGCGGTTGCTGCCGTCGTTCCAGCGTCTAGCCCACGATGATATTTGGGCCGTGCGCAAAGCCTGCGCTGAGAGTCTTGTGAGTGTCTCCGAGTCATTGGCACCTATCGACCGCGGCGAACTGTTGATCCCACTCGTGGAACACGCGCTGTCGGACTCGACGAGATGGGTGCGTCTGGCCGCGTTCCAGAACCTGGGCCCGTTCCTGGCTTCACTCGAGCGCAGTAGCGTGACGGATGAGTTGCTGCAGCACTTTATGGGTATGGCCACCAACGCCGTGGCAGCCCAACTCGGTGGAAGCGGCGAAGTAGACATGCGCTTTCACTGCGCGTTCAACCTCCCGGCCGTTGTCAGCATCCTAGGCCGCAGTGACTGGTCACGGCTCGCCCCCACGTTCGAGATACTTCGCCAGGATGCATTTTGGAAGATTCGCCGTACCTTGGCGTACTCGCTACATGAGCTGGCAAGGATGTTAGGCCCCGAGCTCACGGAGGCACACCTCGCACCAGCGTTTGACGCCTACCTGCGGGATGTCCCAGAGGTCAAGATGGGGGTGATCCTGCATTTCTCTGATTTTGTGGGACGCATGCGTGCACCAGGACGGGACGCATACTTGCCTGTGCTTCAGGAATTGCTTCTTGGGCTCTCAGATCAAACCAATTGGCGTATCCGCGAGATCGTGAGTCTGCAGCTGCCGCAGCTGGGTCGTATCTTCCGTGGCGATGCCCGGTTTGACGTCATCTTACCACTTCTGCTGACGCTTTTGACGGACGAAGTGGCCGTGGTGCGCCACCAGAGCGTACGCGCCGTTCCGCTGCTAGTGGCTCGCTTGGTGGGTCGGGATGACTGGCGTGACGACGTGGTGCAGCGGTTCGTCGCGCTTTCAGAATCATGCCGCTTCACGGACCGTCAGGTATTCTTGCGGATCTGTGAGACGTTTTTGACAGGTCACAGCGGTGATGTCACCGCGGATGACACAGGTAGTGATGCAGCTGAAGATACAGCCGAGGATGGGGCAGCGAACGAGCCCATTGCCGACGTGTCGAGTTTTTTTGCGATGCATCTTGCAGAGGCCTTCTTCTCGCTAGCTACGGACTCAGTCTCAAACGTGCGGCTGGTGTGTGTTGAGGTGATGCTGGCACATCGTGCCGTGTTGCAAGACATGACGCCGTGTCCGGCAGCGATTTCGGAGGTGCTGCGCGACGTTGCGAGTGGGGGCGAGTCCGAGTCCGTGACAGCGAGTGACGTGTTGGTGAAGCTGGCGGAGAGAATGCCACCACAACCCAAGAAACCAGTGGCCAAATTACAGGAAGCTGCGGTGAGTGAATTGAAGGATGGTGTCGAAGAGAAGAGCACAGGTGACACGGTCGAGGACCCAAAGGTAGAAGTCAACGTGGAGGATTTGAAACCAGAGGTTAAGACCGAAGAAGCAAAGACAGATGATACGGCTGAGGATACGATGACAGATGATTCGGCTGAGGATACGAAGACAGATGACAAATCAGAGGAAATGAAGGCGGATACCGCGTGCAATGATCGAGGCGACGAGAAATTTAACGGATCGACAGAATCTAGCGTGAAGGCACCAGCGATTGATGGTGTGGATGCTGGCGACATAGCACTGACGATCGAGGCAGTTAAGCAACAGGTTGCAACTAGCTGAGGGACAGACGCGGGCAGCGGTATTGACAAACAACCGCGACCTGGGCATTCATGGACAGTACGGCGCGACGAGCGCTGATCAATAGCTCCGCGATTGATAGAAAAATCATTAGGATGAGCGCACGAGAGCGAGTGGGAACGAGACGACGGGACAGGGAGATAGCAGTTTTGTAGGATAGACAGAGGAGCAGGCAGTGCGTTGGGCATGTGCGCACCGTGCAAAAGGAAGCAACAGACATATGTGCACGAGCAACACAGAGTCATGCTGAGATTACAGCAGTGGAAGCCGCGACTAGGACCGTGAGCGAGCCGAAAAGACGGACGACGAGCGGTGATGATCGTCGTGTCTGGCTCCCTAGGGCCCAGCTCGCAGCGCATACGCTACACTCTTCTTTTTGTGGTTATTGTTTCGTCCCCATTGCGGGCCGAAGGCTAGTATTAAATACGGTGGTGTCAGCGTTGGTGCCATCAGCGTTGACGTATGCAGTCTCGTGAGCGACGGCGCATGATGACGTTGGCATGAGCAACGGTAGGCGACCATTAAACCACAACATTCCATACCCAGATGTTGGCGAGCAATGAAAGCACTTTGGTCTCCAGTCTCGCAAGTCGTGAACGGCGGCAGCTTCAGAGACGACGATGGCTCTGCATGTACCGTAGTAGGCGCGGCATCTCACGTCGTTGCCCTAGTTCATGTCGGCGACGGGCTACGTTCGCTTCGACCCGGACTGTTGCTGGTTGTTGTTTGACGCTGTTGTTTCTGTTGTTGTTGCTGTTGCCGACGATGGCGCTGATACGGTTGCTGCTGTTTCTTCTACAGCAGCGCTAGTCGCGCTTACTGGACGCGTCGCTGGTGGCGGCGGGCGCCCCCGCGCAGTCGGCCACGGGCACGAAGGTGCCGTCGAAGATGTCGTGGCAGAGCGTCTCGACGGCGCGGATGCCCTTGGCGGCCGTGTCGGCGCCACGTGAGACGGAGAAGCGCTCTAGACTTTTGGCCAGCATGGGCACAAAGGCCGTGACCTTGACGTCGGCCTCGTAGAGCGTGCGGTTGGCGTCACTCGGGTCGGCCGAGTAGATGCACGTCTCCTCGACCGTGGCCACGGAGCGGAACGAAAGGTTGGTGCTGGTGAGCACGAGGCGCTGCGCCACCGGGTCGCACACCGTCTCCTCCAGCACGTATGAGGTGGCGCCGCCAAATGCGGAGCGCACCCAGGCCGGCACGTTCTGCTGCGTGCACTTGGCCAGTCGCGTGGTGCGCAGGCAGCCCTGCTCGTCCACGCGGCGGTCCAGTACGTCCATGCGCTCGACGTGCGCGAGCGAGGCATTGGGGTACTTGTTCCAGAAGGCGCGCGTCACCACCCCCCATGCAAATGGGTACTCGTACGTCGTCTCACTCGTCTGCACCATGGCGGTTCTTGGTGGCTGGATTTTTTTCCCCTGTGGTGGTCGATCTCTTGAGCTCTTTCTCGAGAGTGGGCGCGTATGCGAATGCGTTGGCGTTTGATGGGGGCTTCGATTTCGGATTCAGTGGCTCTGGGTTGGAGCGTAAACACGGGAACGGTCCCGTGTAGAGGCGGGCTGGACACGGCAGTGCACGAGGGATAGTGCCATTACTTCTGCAGAGTATAGTACGAAACTCGGCGTGGTCAAAAGTCTATACAGACCCCAGACACCCTTACGCTACGCCCGTACGCAAAATGACGAGTGAGACCATGATCCACGCACCCAGTGGATGCACAAACGGAGGGATGGATGCCCGGATGGATGGGATGGAGAACATGAATCGTATTGCTGGTCGTTTGGGGGGAATAACTTAGAACAAGACGTCATGCCGTGGCGTGCCGGAGCAGCAGCACCTGTAGCACGACGCGGACTAATGTACGATGGATCAATCGGGACGACGACGGCTCGCGGATAATCCACAGACATTGACTTGACTACTCGCCCACGCAGCTCGTCAGTCAGAGCAGTCCATGGCCGTGGCCGAAGTCGAGGCTAAACACGACTGCCGCAGTCGTTGACGATCAATGCAAATGTTGATCATTCTTTGCTTGGTCACACTCACGTGCTGTTCCAGATATGCCATCAACACGGGGGCTTCGTGGGTCGCAAAAAAGTAGGCCACAAAGCAGTCCACCGACCGCTTCCGGACATCTGCCACGCGGTGTCGAAAACCATTGAGCAGTGGCGCCAGCAGCTGCGGACTCCAAGTTGGAGAGGTCAGAAACTGCGTGGACGGGCTCGATGGTGAGTAGGTCGCCATTGTCTCGAGTGCGGTCCGCACCAATTGTAAAGCGACATGCAAGACAGGTGGCTCTCGTTCGGTCAAGAGTGGCAGCAAGAGGGTCAGAGTCGTCTCCCACGATGTGGCGGCGCTCACGACGTCACTGAGCGCGCACTCAGCGAGATGTGCCGCGACATCTTCTTGTCCCGTGACGACGGCAAGCAGTCCAAGAAGGATGGGGTGAAAAAACTGCTGTGCGTGTTGTGGCCGCGAGTGGAGCAACTTCTGGAGCAGGCGGAGCGCTCTCACGTTGCGATCCCCCGCTGCCTCCAAGAGTGAAGACAGAAGCCGCGGGAAATGGCGATCCCAGAAAGCAGGATCGTTGCATTTAAGGAAGCTTGTCGTCTGCCAAAAGTAACATAGCAAAGCAAATAAGGCATTAGAATACAACCAAGAATGACAAGGAAGGAAGTAGCCTCTTCCATAGAGCCCCATACTCCGTGGCATCAAGAACTGGCAATATAAGAGTTATATACCTTGAACATCGCCACGTTTCGGTCTCCTTCACTCGCATTGTTGTCGCTAATAACATTCAGAAGTGCTTCGAATTGCTCCGAAGACGGTGCATCCATTGTGGGTGATTTTGTAGCTTCCGTATCGACCTGAGGGTTGGAACGAGCATACTCTCGTTGGGTTTTGCCGCCAGAGACACCAATTTTGTCAACGTCTGCAACCACTACGGGGCTCACGCGTTGGTATTCCTTCGCGCCGACGAAAAGCGGACTGGATGACTGTACCAGTGGTGACTGTGCTTGTCGCTTCCGGCTTGCTGGAGGAGTCTTCTCTGCGCCAGCATTTCCGCATTCAAAATCTCGACTATTGTGCTGTTCAGTGAGGCTTCCTGTCCGACTGGAAACACTTCTCGAGTCAACAGGTTCCAGTGGTTCCTGGGGTTGACTGAGGCACAACACAATCCCTCGTGCCTTCAATACCTTCGATATTGTAGACCGCTTCACGGGTGATAACATTGGGATTGCCTGCTCAATTTCAGCGGGAAACAAAGATGCCGCGACTTGGATAACATCCCCACACGCAGAGGACACCGATACTGGCGCATCGTTCTCCAGCACTTGTGCGATCTTCGTCAACAGCATGCGCATTTGGTTATTGTTTGCGCTTTGATGCATGTATTCTTTTGCACCAGGCAGCAGCTCTTTCAAGTACCGGCAGATCGCACTTTTAGCCTTCATGTTGGTACCATCCGTGAGCTGTTGAACAACATGACCAAACAGCAACGACGGATCGTAGGTCGAAACGAGATACTCGAGAATATCACGAGCAAGTGACCGGGTCGCTTCCTTAGGATCAACATACTTCTGAAACAGTTTGGGCAAGATCGCTTTGACGAACGGTGCAACTTGTTGCTGACTGGAAATATAGAGGCACGACAGAAGTGATTTCAGCGCGGCTTGGGTAACACGGTAGTGAGGGTCGGCTAGAAGCCGAATTAGCACCGTCAACACACGATCGTCAACCTTTTTCCCACTTCGTGGTCCACCATTCGTCGTATTCGCGCGTACGTCCTTGGAGGGCCCCGTAAATCCTTGTAATGATCTCTCGATCATTTCAACGGCTTCAAGTCGCACAGACCAAAGGCTGTTTTCAATCCTGCGCAGTGCCTCATCAATTCCTTCATCGGACGATTCTTGCTGTTGTCCCCGAGGCTGGCGCAATGCTGCGTTTGTATCCCGAGTTGACGAATGTTGTGCTTTCGGAGGAATTTCATCCGAATTAACGTCATCCGTACTCGCAGCGTCTGCATTTCCTGCATCTGACGAGACAGTTGCAACTAAAGCACGGCGCTTTGGTCCGTTCAATCGATCTCTCCGAGAGACCGGGCCACCGCTGTTGTTTCCTTGCTGAGCGTAGATGTCCGTGGATCCAGCACCCGTTGGAGTGGTCGCCTCGCTAGCGATGTAAACCCGCTGAGGAAGTGGTACAGTCGAACCACTTTGAGTAGATTGTTGGGTACCATCTTGCACTGGTGCCGACTTCAGCACACGTAGGGCACCGTTCGCTGGCTTCGCTGACTGCTGCCACGTGTTGCCCTCTCCTGATGACAACACGTTATTGCTTGAGCCGGTGCGATTGATGCTCGGGACAAACACACGCGTTCGGAGTGGCCGTTGTTCGGTCTCACTCGAATACGTCGACGCAGCGGCAGCAACAGCGCCAAGAACACGTCTTGCCCCCGCCGAAGTGTTCGTCGCCGTGGTGTCCGCCGTCCCACTACTCGCTCCTCCTCGTGATGATGACGCGTACGACGCTGACGGCTCTGAATTGGTTCGTGGAGTAGTGCCGGAATCGTTCGAAGGACGAACAGCTTCCTTACGAATAGATAACTTCGACGTGCTGCTCGAAAGTGCTCCATTGCTTGACGTCGTCGATGCTTCGATATCACCACCCGCGTTCTCTCGCGCAGCCGTGTCATCACGAATGTTTTTTTGTGTTGACGCATCCAATCGATTTAGGACATCTCCAGCTTCCGTCTGCGACACAGGGGCACAATGTTGCAAATGTGCACAGTTTAGTCATCTGCAATGTAGGAATGTCCTTTGAACCTGGCAAGTCAGCAACACGTATGCGTACTGGGAAAAGTCGATGCAAAGCCCAGAAGCACCGGCGAGCCTGTGCACGGACATCTCCGACGGCATCATGCAATAACGTCGGCATGATCTTAATGTACATAGATAGATGCCTAAATAGCATGGATTCATTCCATAATTCACGGACACTTGGGTTAGCTTCATTGCAGGTTTCCAATGTAAGATGCGGGCAGCTAGCATCGAGTATCGTGCACAAACGGACCTAGAGAGAAACCCTGTATTCCAACGTTGCAGCACAATTGTAAGGTAGTTCACGCAGTGTAGCCGAAGTACTTGGTTCCTTGTTTTAGCTCCATCTAGAAGCCTGGTAGGTAAACACACACGCACATACGTATCAGCAACAAAAGGCTTGAGCAGCCATCACCTAGCCAGTACTCTGCACGTAATCAAATACTTACTTGCTGATGACTTTGTTGTAACCATTCTTGGTACTCTCCAGAATCGCACGAATGGATGTGTCGGCGGCAGTAGAGATTACTTGGATTGTCACGTACGTTGCTTTCAAGATATTTCCAATACAGTATTCGGCGTGTGGGTTGAAATCATCCTTCAGCACATTCGCGACTGTTTGAAGTGTTTGACATGCTTCGCGTGCCACGGACGATCGCAGATCCAAAACTTGGGCACACACGATTTCGCGCACAGATCGAAACTCTTGCGCAAGGTACGCCAAGGCATTCCCTCCACCGTTGCATCTATGAGCAAGCCGCTGAAAGCTTTTGAGTGCCTCAACGCGTACCGACCAATTATTATCCAGCCGCAGGCCTTCACCAATCTTTGTGAGCTCACGCTGGACGTCTCTTTCTGACATACCGCTTGGTCTTGGAGGCTCGCTTACGACGGCATTTGCGGTCGTCTGCGCAAATGCTGCCGATGACGAGATATCACTCTGAAAAGATACTGATGCATTCGGTTTAGCAGCATCTGGTGCAGACATTGGCGCTACCGTGATGGTGGTAGGAACGCTATTTAAATCGTATTGCCTGTTTTTGATCGCACTTAGAAAACGCGCAGTTGAGTTCATTGGTGCGTCATGGATGACTTGTGACAAATGTTGCTTCGTGTGCGAGGGCGCGACAATAGACTACATCAAACATACAATCATCATTAACGCGAAACCCATACGCCTCGCTCCATGCATGTTCCGCCATCGTGCAACGCACCTGGTCATCCCCGCCAAATTTCTGGATCAGTGTTTTCATGTGAGCACTTCGAATGTTCTTGGATTCCAATTCGTGCTATTGGCATGACAACGGAGGGGGACCCATACATTCAGGTATCTGTCATCAATCCCACACCAGGACTGCACATCCGTACATGCACATCCGTACCATCAGAGAGGCTCCAAAGTGATCATAAAGTCGGTCCAGCGCCGTCATGACCGAGTCGCGCACTTCCTTGGCCGAGTCCTCCAAGAGCCCCACGATGTGGTCCAGCACATCGTTGTTCTTGACCGACCCCATGGCGTTGTGCGTTTCCAGGCACCGCCATAGCGCATGCACCGTCTGTTGGAGCACGAGTGGTCATCATCAGGGCATGCAGTGCATAGACCACCATGGTCAGTCATGCAGCTAGCTCTACGAGCATCGACCACGGAGGTATACCTCCACGCCTACCTGTTCACGCGTGCGCCAGTTCTTGTGGGCCACGCAGGGCTGTTCATTAAAGACAACCAGATCACACGCGTCAGCACCAGCCAAACCAAACCAAGTCAGACATCTACTCGTCCATCCATTGCGCTCATATTTCATAGGCGCGATTTCGTCTGGCCGTACCTTCAATCGGTCCAGGATCGGCGCGAGGCCGAGCAACTCCGTGAGCAGCACGATCACGTCCACGGCCTTCTCCCGCACGTGTAGCTTACTGTCGCCCAGGCGCTCCACGAGGCTGAGCCACAGCACCTTCATGGCGCCGCGCACGGTGGCCTCGGGCACGCGCGGCACCAGCAGCTCCACGAGCTCGAGCGCCGTGAGCGCCACCTTGAAGTTGTGGTCGCGCAGGCAGCGCAGCACGTCTGGAAACAACGTCGCCAGGTACTCGGCATCGCGGGTGCGCGCGTCCTCCTGTGCTCGTAGGAGCTCCAGCAGCGTCGTGACCCCCGCCAGTCGCTTCTTGATCTCTATCCGTCGGAATCAGTATCAGCAGCAGCAGCAGCAGGCGCAGCAGCGGTAGCAGATCCGTGAGCATCACAGGGGTCAGCATGTCCGCAGATCCATATAGAAGACGCGCGTACGTACGGTTCTCGCGCAGCAGCGCCACGGTGGCGTCCATCCTGCGCAGCGCGTGGGTCGGTCACCTTGGGCCCTGGCAGCGCTTTCGCTGGGGTTTATTGTGGGGATTTGAATTTTTGCGCGCTGCGACGCGGCGCGCAGGGCCGAACCTGAAAGAATAGTATACTGATGTATACTAAAGTAACGGGTGCTGGCGAAGGGTTTTGTGGGTGGTCCGGATACACTCGAGCGGACCCATCCCGCGTGAGTGTGTAGTAAGTATACGCATGGGGCCCACAGAACGGGTAGAGTGGGGTTCTTTCTTGCCTAGCTTTCTGCTATTGAAGCGCAACACCCTGGCGAGGGAAGGTGAGTGGCACGAGGAAGGAGCGAAAGCAGGATGATGATGACGGCGGGCGCGACGGTGCGGCGCCAGGCGGCTGCGAACGAAAGCTTCTTCAGCTGCGTGTGGCGATGGGTCAAGAACACACTCAGTACGTGGGCGACGGTGGCGGTGGCTGTGGCCGTGGCGGTAGCTCTGGTTGCGGATCTGGGGGCCAAGATGCTCACCTCGTTTTGGTACCCTCTATAGGGAGCTTGATTTTCGGACAGACGGAATGGGACGCGATATGCGGCCCCGTGCGTGGCTCGGTGGATGAAATGTATCGAATGGCGCAGTTCCGCACGAGTCTAGCGCTATCGAGTGCGCTGGTCAGCACCTGCAACGTGGTGTTCGACTTTGAGGGCTTTGAGGTATGACAGCGCGAGCACACGTAGTGGAACCCACCCACAGAGGTTTTGGCGAGTGTGCTCTCTATCTCTGGATACTGACACAGCTGTGCTCGTTATTTCCATTATACATTGCCTCACAGGTGCCCGGTGTCGCCAAGGACATGATCAAGAGAGCCCGCGTTAATGAAGACAGGCTCATGTAAGGACTGATATATCATAGCACTTCCAACGAGATTGGACTGCACGGTATGGGGAGCTGACAAGTTTTGGCTCGCAGTGTTGTCGGCAATATCCGATCCTGTCTTCAGCGCAGTAGTTTCGTGAACCAAGTGTATGCGCGACTTCTTGCGATCAAGGACCAAACCTACGACTCGTCCAATGCCGACCACGAGGTGCGGACCTTGCCCCCCTCCCTTCCCGCTATGTGGCTACAATAATTGGCAACAACTGACAGGCGGTTTGTGCTGATAGGCCATGTTGGAGGAGCTCTGGGCCAACCTGAAGCCCGATGTGCGCCGTACAGGCGGACGAATCACGAAAGAATGGGGAGAAATCGGATTTCAAGGTGGGAAGGATCATGCACTTCTTGCGCATGATTTGTGGCTTCACTGAAGTGATTTCTGTCGCTGTTTACAGGAACGGACCCCAAGTCCGATTTCCGGGGCATGGGTCTTTTGTCACTTGTGCAACTGATATATTTCTCGTCCAAGTATCCCGTTGAAGCTCAACGGTGAGTTCGAATCGATTCGTCTTTGTTGCATGAGCTATTATTTCAAGATTTCTGACCCCCTGCTGAATGTGTAGTGCGTTGGTGGAGTCAAATCACCCAACACGCTGGTACCCATTCTCCGTTACAGGCATCAACATCACATCGTAAGTGGCAGTGCCGTGAAGTGATTGACTTGCTCGAGTGTAACAATCGAACTGACACATCCAGTTTTCGCCGCTACCCATGATTATGCTATCCTACAAGGTTTGTTCTCGAGCTCGTGAATGAACGGCTCTTAGACATGACGGTCTACCGTTTTGCTGTCGATGACGCCCCGCATGGACCTGACACGCTGGCGACCGGCTTGAACGCCATTCACGATATTTATTGTGGGTGTTTGTATCGCATGTTGGCCTTTACTCGTCGAAACCTCTGCCCTCATTGACTTTCCCCGCTTGTATGCCTGCAGGTGACATTTTTACGCGTTTCAACAAGCTGTGGGTGGACACGAATCCGCGCGATGTGATGGCGTTCCCCACAATTTTCCAGTCCCTCAAAGACACAATCCGCCAGGAGCTGGTGGCGCGCTCGTTCCAGTACTGACAGTGAGGGTGGAAATGGGTTGACTCCTGTTCGTAACGTAGTTCGCTATGTCGGCTGGTTTCGATATACAGTAGCATTTCGTTTAGTTTTGTGCGCCAACCAATGCATTTCCGTTTGCCAATTTAAGCCAATCATCGTTTGCCTTGGCGATGTTTGACAGACAACCAATAACCCACGCACCCACCCACTTACAGCCACCGTCACAAGCAGCAGCATCAAGCGCCGCGCCACCGCTGTCTCCGCCGGTCTTCCCGCTCGCGACGTGTAGCACCCCACAGCTCCTTGCTGACACGACGACGAACCGCTCCTCTGCTCTGCTGAAAGATGGCTGGTCCTACAAAGCCGAAGAAGGGACGCCACGCCAAGAAGAAGTTCTACAAGCGCAGCCACGCGACCAAGTGCCGAGCGCGTGACGTGGACCAAATTCAGGTAGGGCGGCGCTGACTGAATAGTGACGGGGGGAATCACTGAGTTCTGGGTATGTCCGTATCGTTGGCTCACGCATGGTGGAATTGAATGGATTTGTGTGCGCTGCAGGATGATCTGATGCTGGAGGTTGCGACAGGCAAGAAGATGGACTTTGAGAAAGATGAAGACCTGCCAGGGTACGCGTTGCTTGATCTACTCTTTTTTTTCTTTCGTTGCTTCTTTCTATTGAGCAACAAGCACTGACCATGGGGACGTTTCTTGTGTGTACTGCTACAGTTTGGGTCAGTTCTACTGCACTCCGTGTGGTCGCCATTTTATTGATGCCAAGACGCGTGACGTGCACATCAGGTCCAAGGTGCACAAACGGCGGTACGTGCGCGTCAGCAGCCACGGCAGTGGGCGTGTGGAAGTGTCTGGTCATTTATACTTGGAGTACTTACGATATCGTCTGTTATTGTGTAGAATGAAAGACGTGGCGCAGGAGCAATACACACAAAAGGAAGCTGAGCGCGCTGCTGGTCGGAGTATCGAGAAATACATCCCCGTTCGCGCCAAAGAAGTGGAGGCGATGGAGGACTTGTAGGCGACGCCCAGTTGTTTAAAAGTTGTTCTGAAATCGATCGAATGATTCTCTGTTTGCGCTCGTGATGTCTTTATTGTGGCAGTGCTTGCGCTCGCAAGAGATCAGTCAATCACAGATGAGTGTCTTCGTGCTCGTTCACGCGGACACCTACTCTTACCCTTAGAGCTAGCTGCCTTCGGTCGAGTCCTGTCGGTTCAAGCCGGCGCAACGCCGCCCAGATCTCTTTTACAGTGCACTGCCCTTGCCGACAATAGCCAGCACGATCCCCAGAAACCTGTTCTACATGTCGTAATCCCGATCCCAATCCCAATCCAATGCTGTCTTCGTCCTGAGCAAACAGGCATGAGCAATGCAGGAGTTCCCAGTCTCCCTCAGCACAAACTATCGGTAGCGTACCGGTTATTTTGCACCTAACCGCCTCTCTAAATAGGGCAAGGGGTTCTATATTCCGTACTGCAGCAGACAGATTAAGTTTTGTCAACTACGGTACTGAAAAACAAATCCCTTGCCCTATTGAGAGAGGCGGTTAGGTGTCTTAGAACCGGTACAAAACCGGTATATAGGGCACTGCTTTTCGAAATAGGTACTTGGTTAATGAGTTCACGACATTTCGCTCAGCCTGCAAATATAGGTTTGAATGTACCATATATGCGGCACTGGTGTACCCGCGTTATGAGGTTACGGTCGTGACTCGAAGAAACAACAACGCAAAATCAATCGACCGTCCATTCCACGCGCAAAGAGGTGTAAGCCAAGCGAAGCTAACAGCGGACGCAACTCCGAGATGGTGTGCGAGAAGTGCGAGGAGAAGCTGTCCAAGCTGGTGGTGCCCGACAAGTGGAAGGATGGAGCACGCAACACGACGGGTGGCAAGGACGGCGGGCGCGCCGTGGGCAAGAACCGTCTCGCGGAGAAGCGCTCGAGGGCCAATCGGTACGACGACATAGATGGCTGCATGCAGACTTCTTCCTTGCCAGGGCGATCGCTTATCATTGGGTTGCGGTGGTGCGTGCTTGCTGTGGCTCTAGGTTTACACCATTAGTTCGGTCGTGTAAGATCTGCAAGGTCAAGGTGGCGCAGAATTCACATTACTGCAATCAGTGCGCGTACAAGAAAGGTAAGGAAGTGGCCGAAGCGTAGATAG